>CAJHQP010000625.1:92042-168560 GCA_905132765.1 Moricandia arvensis | reverse complement strand
TTCGATTGTATGTGTTTTGAGTATGTATTAGAGTATTTCAGGTGAAAACCCATTAGCTTTAGGATATAGATTTCATAAACCCATTAGGGGCTGGTTTTACTTTTCATAAACCCACTAAGGGTTGGTTTTATCTTTTCATAAATCCACAATGGGTTGGATTTATCTATAGTGTCGGTTAGGGTTTTTGTAGTTTCCTGATAAGGCCTGATATTTACCACTATTTTGCCATGATATAAGCTCTATCTAGGTTCTATTATATGTGTTTCAGTATGTATTAGAGTATTCAGGTGAAAACCCATTAGCTTTAGGATTTAGATTTCATAAACCCACTAGCGGTTGGTTTCATCTTTTCATAAACCCACTAAGGGTTGGTTTTATTTTTTCATAAATCCACTATGGGTTGGATTTATCTATAGTCTCGGTTAGGGTTTTTGTAGTTTCCTGATAAGGCCTGATATTTACCACTATTGTGCCATGATTTAAGCTCTATCTAGGTTTCTATTATACGTGTTTTGAGTATGTATTAGAGTATTAGCTTTAGGATTTAGATTTCATAACCACTAGGGTGTTGGTTTTATCTTGTCTTAAACCCACTAAGGGTTGGTTTTATCTTTTCATAAACCCAATAGGGGTTGGATTTATCTATAGAGTCGGTTAGGGTTTTTGTAATTTTTCATAAGGCCTGATATTTAGCACTATTGTGCCATGATATAAGCTCTATTTAGGTTTTATTATAAGTGTTTTAGAGTATGTCTTTGAGTATTTCGGGTGAAAACCCATTAGCTTTAGGATTTTAGATTTCATAAACCCACTAGGGGTTGGTTTTATCTTTTCATAAACCCATTAGGGTTGGTTTTATCTTTTCATAAACCCACTATGGGTTGGATTTATCAATAGAGTCGGGTTAGGGTTTTTGTAGTTTCCTGATAAGGCCTGATATTTACCACTATTGTGCCATGATATAAGCTCCTATCTAGGTTCTATTATACGTGTTTTGAGTATGTCTTTAGAGTATTTCAGGTGAAACCCATTAGCTTTAGGATATAGATTTCATAAACCCACTTAGGGGTTGGTTTTATCTTTTCATAAACCCACTAAGGGTTGGTTTATCTTTTCATAAACCCACTAAGGGGTTGGATTTATCTATAGAGTCGGTTAGGGTTTTGTAGTTCCTGATAAAGGCCTGATATTTACCACTATTGTGCCATGATATAAGCTCTATCTTAGGTTTATTATACGTGTTTTGAGTATGTATTAGAGTATTTCAGGTGAAAACCCATTAGCTTTAGGATATAGATTTCATAAACCCACTAGGGGTGTGTTTTATCTTTTCATAAACCCACTAAGGGTTTGGTTTTATCTTTTCATAAACCCACTAGGGGTTGGATTTATCTATAGGAAGGTTAGGGTTTTTGTAGTTTCTTGATAAGGCCTGATATTTAACACTATTGTGCCATGATATAAGCTCTATCTAGGTTCGATTATACGTGTTTTAAGTATGTATTAGAGTATTTCAGGTGAAAGCCCTTTAGCTTTAGGATTTAGATTTCATTAAACCCACTAGGGTTTGGTTTCATCTTTTCATAAGCCCACTAAGGAGGGTTTTATCTTTTCATAAATCCATAATGGGTTGGATTTACCTATAGTGTCGGTTAGGGTTTTTGTAGTTTCTTGATAAGGCTGATATTTACCACTATTGTGCCATGATATAAGCTTATCTAGGTTCTATTATTACGTGCTTTGAGTATGTATTAGAGTATTTCAGGTGAAAACCCATTAGCTTTAGGATTTAGATTTCATAAACCCACTAGGGGTTGGTTTTATCTTTTCATAAACCTACTAAGGGTTGGTTTATTCTTTTCATAAAACCCACTAGGGGTTCGATTTATCTATAGAGTCGGTTTAGGGTTTTTGTAATTTCCTGATAAGGCCTGTTATTTACCACTATTGTGCCAGGATATAAGCTCTATTTAGGTTCTATTATACGTGTTTTAGAGTATGTCTTAGAGTATTTCGGTGAAAAGCCCATTAGCTTTAGGATATAGATTTCATAAACCCACTAGGGGTTGGTTTTAATCTTTTCATAAACCCACTAAGGGTTGGTTTTATCTTTTCATAAAATCCCACTATGGTTGGATTTATCTATAGGGTCGGTTAGGGTTTTTGTAATTTCCTAATAAGGCCTGATATTTTACACTATTGTGCCATGATATAAGCTCTTATTTAGGTTTTATTATATGTGTTTAGAGTATGTCTTAGAGTATTTCGGGTGAAAACCCATTAGGCTTAGGTTTAGATTTCATAAACCCACTAGGGGTTGGTTTTATCTTTCCATAAACCCACTTAAGGGTTGGTTTTATCTTTTTCATAAATCCACTATGGGTTGGATTTATCTATAGAGTCGGTTAGGGTTTTTGAAGTTTCCTAATAAGGCCTGATATTTACCACTATTGTGCCATGATATAAGCTCTATCTAGGTTCTATTATACGTGTTTTAGTATGTATTAGAGTATTTCAGGTGAAAACCCATTTAGCTTAGGATTTAGATTTTCATAAACCCACTAGGGGTTGGTTTTATCTTTTCATAAACCCACTAAGGGTTGGGTTTTATCTTTTCATAAATCCACTTATGGGTTGGATTTATCTATAGAGTCGGTTAGGGTTTTTGTAGTTTCCTGATAAGGCCTGATATTTACCACTATTGTGCCATGATATAAGCTCTATCTAGGTTCTATTATATGTGTTTTGAGTATGTATTAGAGTATTTCGGGTGAAAACCCATTAGCTTTAGGATATAGATTTCATAAAACCCACTAGGGTTGGTTTTTATCTTTTCATAAACCCACTAAGGGTTGGTTTTATCTTTTTCATAAACCCACTAGGGTTGGATTTATCTATAGAGTCGGTTAGGGTTTTTGTAATTTCCTATAAGGCCTGATATTTACACTAATTGTGCCATGATATAAGCTCTATTTAGGTTCTATTATATGTGTTTAGAGTATGTTCTTAGAGTATTTCGGGTGAAAACCATTAGCTTTAGGATTTAGATTTCATAAACCCACTAGGGGTTGGTTTTATCTTTTTCATAAACCCACTAAGGGTTTGGTTTTATCTTTTCATAAATCCACTAGGGTTGGATTTATCTATAGATCGGTTAGGGTTTTTGTAGTTTCTGAATAAGGCCTGATATTTACCACTATTGTGCCATGATATAAGCTCTATCTAGGTTCTATTTACGTGTTTGAGTATGTATTAGAGTATTTCAGGTGAAAACCCATTAGCTTTAGGATATAGATTTTCATAAACCCATTAGGGGTTGGTTTTATCTTTTCATAAACCCACTAAGGGTTTGGTTTTATCTTTTCATAAACCCACTAGGGGTTGGATTTATCTATAGGAAGGTTAGGGTTTTTGTAGTTTCCTGATAAGGCCTGATATTTAACACTATTGTGCCATGATATAAGCTCTATCTAGGTTCGATTATACGTGTTTTAAGTATGTATTAGAGTATTTCAGGTGAAAGCCCTTTAGCTTTAGGATTTAGATTTCATAAACCCACTAGGGGTTGGTTTCATCTTTTCATAAACCCACTAAGGGAGGGTTTTATCTTTTCATAAATCCACAATGGGTTGGATTTATCTATAGTGTCGGTTAGGGTTTTTGTAGTTTCCTGATAAGGCCTGATATTTACCACTATTGTGCCATGATATAAGCTCTATCTAGGTTCTATTATATGTGTTTTGAGTATGTATTAGAGTATTTCAGGTTAAAACCCATTAGCTTTAGGATTTAGATTTCATAAACCCACTAGGGGTTGGTTTTAGTCTTTTCATAATCCCACTGAGGGGTTGGTTTTATCTTTTCATAAACCCACTAGGGGTTCGATTTATCAATAGAGCCGGTTAGGGTTTTTGGTAATTTCCTGATAAGGCTCATATTTACCACTATTGGTGCCATGATATAAACTCTATTTATGTTCGGACTATATGTGTTTAGAGTATGTCTTAGAGTTTTCGGGTGGAAAACCCATTAGCTTTAGGGATATAAGATTTCATAAAACCCACTAGGGTTGGGTTTTATCTTTCATAAACCCACTAAGGGTTGGTTTTATTCTTTTCATAAACCCACTAAGGGTTTGGATTTATCTATGGGTCGGTTAGGGATTTTTTAGTATTCCCTTAAGAAGGCTGATATTTTACCACTATTGTGCCATGATATAAGCTCTATTTAGGTTTTATTAATACATGTCTTTAGAGTATGTATTAGAGTATTTTCATGGTGAAAACCCATTAGCTTTAGGATATAGATTTCAAAACCCACTAGGGGTTGGTTTATCTTTTCATAAACCCACTAAGGGTTGGTTTTATCTTTTCATAAACCCATTAGGGGTTGGGATTTATCTATAGGAGTCGGTTAGGGTTTTTGTAAGTTTCCTTAATAAGGCCTGATATTTAACCACTATTGTGCCATGATATAAGCTCTATCTAGGTTCGATTGTATGTGTTTTGAAGTATGTATTAGAGTATTTCAGGTGAAAACCCATTTAGCTTTAGGATTTAGATTTCATAAACCCACTAGGGTTGGTTTTATCTTTTCATAAACCCACTAAGGGGGGTTTTATCTTTTCATAAATCCACAATGGGGTTGGATTTATCTATAGTGTCGGTTAGGGTTTTTTGTAGTTTCCTGATAAGGCCTGATATTTACCCACTATTGTTGCCATGATATAAGGCTCTATCTAGGTTCTATTATATGTGTTTTCAGTATGTATTTAGAGTATTTCAGGTGAAACCCATTAGCTTAGGATTTAGATTTCATAAAACCCACTAGGGGTTGGTTTCATCTTTTCATAAACCCACTAAGGGTTGGTTTTATTTTTCATAAATCCACTATGGGTTGGATTTATCTATAGAGTCGGTTAGGGTTTTTGTAGTTTCCTGATAAGGCCTGATATTTACCACTATTGTGCCATGATATAAGCTCTATCTAGGTTCTATTATACGTGTTTTGAGTATGTATTAGAGTATTTCAGGTGAAAACCCATTAGCTTTAGGATTTAGATTTCATAAACCCACTAGGGGTTGGTTTTATCTTTTCATAAACCCACTAAGGGTTGGTTTTATCTTTTCATAAACCCACTAGGGGTTGGATTTATCTATAGAGTCGGTTAGGGTTTTTGTAATTTCCTGATAAGGCCTGATATTTACCACTATTGTGCCATGATATAAGCTCTATTTAGGTTCTATTATATGTGTTTAGAGTATGTATTAGAGTATTTCAGGTGAAAACCCATTAGCTTTAGGATATAGATTTCATAAACCCACTAGGGGTTGGTTTTATCTTTTCATAAACCCACTAAGGGTTGGTTTTATCTTTTCATAAACCCACTAGGGGTTGGATTTATCTATAGAGTCGGTTAGGGTTTTTGTAGTTTCTTGATAAGGCCTGATATTTACCACTATTGTGCCATGATATAAAGCTCTATTTAGGTTCATTATATGTGTTTTAGAGTATGTATTAGAGTATTTCAGGTGAAAACCCATTAGCTTTAGGATATAGATTTCATAAAACCCACTTAGGGGTTGGTTTTATCTTTTCATAAACCCACTAAGGGTTGGTTTTATCTTTTCATAAACCCACTAGGGTTGGATTTATCTATAGAGTCGGTTAGGGTTTTGTAGTTTCCTGATAAGGCCTGATATTTACCACTATTGTGCCATGATATAAGCTCTATCTTAGGTTTTATTATACATGTTTTGAGTATGTATTAGAGTATTTCAGGTGAAAACCCATTAGCTTTAGGATATAGATTTCATAAACCCACTAGGGGTTGGTTTTATCTTTTCATAAACCCACTAAGGGTTTGGTTTTATCTTTTCATAAACCCACTAGGGTTGGATTTATCTATAGGGAAGGTTAGGGTTTTTGTAGTTTCCTTGATAAGGCCTGATATTTAACACTATTGTGCCATGATATAAGCTCTATCTAGGTTCGATTATACGTGTTTTAAGTATGTATTAGAGTATTTCAGGTGAAAAGCCCTTTAGCTTAGGATTTAGATTTCATAAACCCACTAGGGGTTTGGTTTCATCTTTTCATAAGCCCACTAAGGGAGGGTTTTATCTTTCATAAATCCATAATGGGTTGGATTTACCTATAGTGTCGGTTAGGGTTTTTGTAGTTTTTGATAAGGCCTGATATTTACCACTATTGTGCCATGATATAAGCTTTATCTAGGTTCTATTATACGTGTTTGAGTATGTATTAGAGTATTTCAGGTGAAAACCCATTAGCTTTAGGATATAAATTTCATAAACCCACTAGGGGTTGGTTTTATCTTTTCATAAACCCACTAAGGGTTGGTTTTATCTTTTCATAAACCCAGTAGGGGTTGGATTTATCTATAGAGTCAGTTAGGGTTTTTGTAATTTATTTATAAGGCCTGATATTTACCACTATTGTGCCATGATATAAGCTCTATTTAGGTTTTATTATAATGTGTTTAGAGTATGTGTTAGAGTATTACGGGTGAAAAACCATTAGCTTTAGGATTTAGATTTCATAAACCCACTAGGGGTTGGTTTTATCTTTTCATAAACCCACTAGGGGTTGGATTTATCTAGAGAGTCGGTTAGGGTTTTGTAATTTCCTGATAAGGCCTGATATTTACCACTATTGTTCCCATGATATAAGCTCTATTTAGGTTCTATTATATGTGTTTAGAGTATGTTTTAGAGTATTTATTTCTGGTGAAAACCCATTAGCTTTAGGATTTAGATTTAATAAACCCACTAGGGGTTGGTTTTATCTTTTCATAAACCCACTAAGGGTTGGTTTTATATTTTCATAAATCCACTAGGGGTTGGATTTATCTATAGATTCAGTTAGGGTTTTTGTAGTTTCCTGATAAGGCTTGATATTTACCACTATTGTGCCATGATATAAGCTCTATCTAGGTTCTATTCTACGTGTTTTGAGTATGTATTAGAGTATTTCAGGTGAAAGCCCTTTAGCTTTAGGATTTAGATTTCATAAACCCACTAGGGGTTGGTTTCATCTTTTCATAAACCCACTAAGGGAGGGTTTTATCTTTTCATAAATCCACAATGGGTTGGATTTATCTATCGTGTCGGTTAGGGTTTTTGTAGTTTCCTGATAAGGCCTGATATTTACCACTATTGTGCCATGATATAAGCTCTATCTAGGTTCTATTATATGTGTTTTGAGTATGTATTAGAGTATTTTAGGTGAAAACCCATTAGCTTTAGGATATAGATTTCATAAACCCACTAGGGGTTGGTTTTATCTTTCATAAACCCACTAAGGGTTGGTTTTATCTTTTCATAAACCCACTAGGGGTTGGATTTATCTATAGAGTCGGTTAGGGTTTTTGTAATTTATTTATAAGGCCTTATATTTACCACTATTGTGCCATGATATAAGCTCTATTTAGGTTCTATTATATGTGTTTAGAGTATGTCTTAGAGTATTTCGGGTGAAAACCCATTAGCTTTAGGATTTAGATTTAATAAACCCACTAGGGGTTGGTTTTATCTTTTCATAAACCCACTAAGGGTTGGTTTTATCTTTTCATAAACCCACTAGGGGTTGGATTTATCTATAGATTCGGTTAGGGTTTTTGTAGTTTCCTGATAAGGCCTGATATTTACCACTATTGTGCCATGATATAAGCTATATCTAGGTTTTATTATACATGTTTTGAGTATGTATTAGAGTATTTCAGGTGAAAACCCATTAGCTTTAGGATATAGATTTCATAAACCCACTAGGGTTTGGTTTTATCTTTTCATAAACCCACTAAGGGTTTGGTTTTATCTTTTCATAAACCCACTAGGGGTTGGATTTATCTATAGGGAAGGTTAGGGTTTTTGTAGTTTCTTGATAAGGACTGATATTTAACACTATTGTGCCATGATATAAGCTCTATCTAGGTTCGATTATACGTGTTTTAAGTATGTATTAGAGTATTTCAGGTGAAAGCCCTTTAGCTTTAGGATTTAGATTTCATAAACCCACTAGGGGTTGGTTTCATCTTTTCATAAACCCACTAAGGGAGGGTTTTATCTTTTCATAAATCCACAATGGGTTGGATTTATCTATAGTGTCGGTTAGGGTTTTTGTAGTTTCCTGATAAGGCCTGATATTTACCACTATTGTGCCATGATATAAGCTCTATCTAGGTTCTATTATATGTGTTTTGAGTATGTATTAGAGTATTTCAGGTTAAAACCCATTAGCTTTAGGATTTAGATTTCATAAACCCACTACGGGTTGGTTTCATCTTTTCATAAGCCCACTAAGGGAGGGTTTTATCTTTTCATAAATCCACAATGGGTTGGATTTATCTATAGTGTCGGTTAGGGTTTTTTGTAGTTTCCTGATAAGGCCTGATATTTACCACTATTGTGCCATGATATAAGCTCTATCTAGGTTCTATTATACGTGTTTTGAGTATGTATTAGAGTATTTCAGATGAAAACCCATTAGCTTTAGGATATAGATTTCATAAACCCACTAGGTGTTGGTTTTATCTTTTCATAAACCCACTAGGGGTTGGATTTATCTATAGAGTCGGTTAGGGTTTTTGTATTTTCCTGATAAGGCCTGATATTTACCACTATTGTGCCATGATATAAGCTTTATCTAGGTTCTATTATACGTGCTTTGAGTATGTATTAGAGTATTTCAGGTGAAAACCCATTAGCTTTAGGATATAGATTTCATAAACCCAATAGGGGTTGGTTTTATCTTTTCATAAACCCACTAAGGGTTGGTTTTATCTTTTCATAAACCCAGTAGGGGTTGGATTTATCTATAGAGTCAGTTAGGGTTTTTGTAATTTATTTATAAGGCCTGATATTTACCACTATTGTGCCATGATATAAGCTCTATTTAGGTTTTATTATATGTGTTTAGAGTATGTGTTAGAGTATTACGGGTGAAAAACCATTAGCTTTAGGATTTAGATTTCATAATCCCACTAGGGGTTGGTTTTATCTTTTCATAAACCCACTAGGGGTTGGATTTATCTATAGAGTCGGTTAGGGTTTTTGTAATTTCCTGATAAGGCCTGATATTTACCACTATTGTTCCATGATATAAGCTCTATTTAGGTTCTATTATATGTGTTTAGAGTATGTCTTAGAGTATTTATTTCTGGTGAAAACCCATTAGCTTTAGGATTTAGATTTAATAAACCCACTAGGGGTTGGTATTATCTTTTCATAAACCCACTAAGGGTTGGTTTTATATTTTCATAAATCCACTAGGGGTTGGATTTATCTATAGATTCGGTTAGGGTTTTTGTAGTTTCCTGATAAGGCTTGATATTTACCACTATTGTGCCATGATATAAGCTCTATCTAGGTTCTATTCTACGTGTTTTGAGTATGTATTAGAGTATTTCAGGTGAAAACCCATTAGCTTTAGGATATAGATTTCATAAACCCATTAGGGGCTGGTTTTATCTTTTCATAAACCCACTAAGGGTTGGTTTTATCTTTTCATAAATCCACAATGGGTTGGATTTATCTATAGTGTCGGTTAGGGTTTTTGTAGTTTCCTGATAAGGCCTGATATTTACCACTATTTTGCCATGATATAAGCTCTATCTAGGTTCTATTATATGTGTTTTGAGTATGTATTAGAGTATTTCAGGTGAAAACCCATTAGCTTTAGGATTTAGATTTCATAAACCCACTAGGGGTTGGTTTCATCTTTTCATAAACCCACTAAGGGTTGGTTTTATTTTTTCATAAATCCACTATGGGTTGGATTTATCTATAGTCTCGGTTAGGGTTTTTGTAGTTTCCTGATAAGGCCTGATATTTACCACTATTGTGCCATGATTTAAGCTCTATCTAGGTTCTATTATACGTGTTTTGAGTATGTATTAGAGTATTAGCTTTAGGATTTAGATTTCATAAACCCACTAGGGGTTGGTTTTATCTTGTCTTAAACCCACTAAGGGTTGGTTTTATCTTTTCATAAACCCAATAGGGGTTGGATTTATCTATAGAGTCGGTTAGGGTTTTTGTAATTTTTCATAAGGCCTGATATTTAGCACTATTGTGCCATGATATAAGCTCTATTTAGGTTTTATTATAAGTGTTTAGAGTATGTCTTTGAGTATTTCGGGTGAAAACCCATTAGCTTTAGGATTTAGATTTCATAAACCCACTAGGGGTTGGTTTTATCTTTTCATAAACCCACTAGGGGTTGGTTTTATCTTTTCATAAACCCACTAGGGGTTGGATTTATCAATAGAGTCGGTTAGGGTTTTTGTAGTTTCTTGATAAGGCCTGATATTTACCACTATTGTGCCATGATATAAACTCTATTTAGGTTCGACTATATGTGTTTAGAGTATGTCTTAGAGTATTTCAGGTGAAAACCCATTAGCTTTAGGATATAGATTTCATAAACCCACTTGGGGTTGGTTTTATCTTTTCATAAACCCACTAAGGGTTTGTTTTATCTTTTCATAAACCCACTAAGGGTTGGATTTATCTATAGAGTCGGTTAGGGATTTTGTAGTTTCCTAAGAAGGCTTAATATTTACCACTATTGTGCCATGATATAAGCTCTATCTTGGTTTTATTATACATGTTTTGAGTATGTATTAGAGTATTTCAGGTGAAAACCCATTAGCTTTAGGATATAGATTTCATAAACCCACTAGGGGTGTGTTTTATCTTTTCATAAACCCACTAAGGGTTTGGTTTTATCTTTTCATAAACCCACTAGGGGTTGGATTTATCTATAGGGAAGGTTAGGGTTTTTGTAGTTTCTTGATAAGGCCTGATATTTAACACTATTGTGCCATGATATAAGCTCTATCTAGGTTCGATTATACGTGTTTTAAGTATGTATTAGAGTATTTCAGGTGAAAGCCCTTTAGCTTTAGGATTTAGATTTCATAAACCCACTAGGGGTTAGTTTCATCTTTTCATAAGCCCACTAAGGGAGGGTTTTATCTTTTCATAAATCCATAATGGGTTGGATTTACCTATAGTGTCGGTTAGGGTTTTTGTAGTTTTTTGATAAGGCCTGATATTTACCACTATTGTGCCATGATATAAGCTTTATCTAGGTTCTATTTTACGTGCTTTGAGTATGTATTAGAGTATTTCAGGTGAAAACCCATTAGCTTTAGGATATAAATTTCATAAACCCACTAGGGGTTGGTTTTATCTTTTCATAAACCCACTAAGGGTTGGTTTTATCTTTTCATAAACCCAGTAGGGTTTGGATTTATCTATAGAGTCAGTTAGGGTTTTTGTAATTTATTTATAAGGCCTGATATTTACCACTATTGTGCCATGATATAAGCTCTATTTAGGTTTTATTATATGTGTTTAGAGTATGTGTTAGAGTATTACGGGTGAAAAACCATTAGCTTTAGGATTTAGATTTCATAAACCCACTAGGGGTTGGTTTTATCTTTTCATAAACCCACTAGGGGTTGGATTTATCTAGAGAGTCGGTTAGGGTTTTTGTAATTTCCTGATAAGGCCTGATATTTACCACTATTGTTCCATGATATAAGCTCTATTTAGGTTCTATTATATGTGTTTAGAGTATGTTTAGAGTATTTATTTCTGGTGAAAACCCATTAGCTTTAGGATTTAGATTTAATAAACCCACTAGGGGTTGGTTTTATCTTTTCATAAACCCACTAAGGGTTGGTTTTATATTTTCATAAATCCACTAGGGGTTGGATTTATCTATAGATTCAGTTAGGGTTTTTGTAGTTTCCTGATAAGGCTTGATATTTACCACTATTGTGCCATGATATAAGCTCTATCTAGGTTCTATTCTACGTGTTTTGAGTATGTATTAGAGTATTTCAGGTGAAAGCCCTTTAGCTTTAGGATTTAGATTTCATAAACCCACTAGGGGTTGGTTTCATCTTTTCATAAACCCACTAAGGGAGGGTTTTATCTTTTCATAAATCCACAATGGGTTGGATTTATCTATCGTGTCGGTTAGGGTTTTTGTAGTTTCCTGATAAGGCCTGATATTTACCACTATTGTGCCATGATATAAGCTCTATCTAGGTTCTATTATATGTGTTTTGAGTATGTATTAGAGTATTTTAGGTGAAAACCCATTAGCTTTAGGATATAGATTTCATAAACCCACTAGGGGTTGGTTTTATCTTTTCATAAACCCACTAAGGGTTGGTTTTATCTTTTCTTAAACCCACTAAGGGTTGGATTTATCTATAGAGTCGGTTAGGGTTTTTGTAATTTATTTATAAGGCCTTATATTTACCACTATTGTGCCATGATATAAGCTCTATTTAGGTTCTATTATATGTGTTTAGAGTATGTCTTAGAGTATTTCGGGTGAAAACCCATTAGCTTTAGGATTTAGATTTAATAAACCCACTAGGGGTTGGTTTTATCTTTTCATAAACCCACTAAGGGTTGGTTTTATCTTTTCATAAACCCACTAAGGGTTGGATTTATCTATAGATTCGGTTAGGGTTTTTGTAGTTTCCTGATAAGGCCTGATATTTACCACTATTGTGCCATGATATAAGCTATATCTAGGTTTTATTATACATGTTTTGAGTATGTATTAGAGTATTTCAGGTGAAAACCCATTAGCTTTAGGATATAGATTTCATAAACCCACTAGGGTTTGGTTTTATCTTTTCATAAACCCACTAAGGGTTTGGTTTTATCTTTTCATAAACCCACTAGGGGTTGGATTTATCTATAGGGAAGGTTAGGGTTTTTGTAGTTTCTTGATAAGGACTGATATTTAACTCTATTGTGCCATGATATAAGCTCTATCTAGGTTCGATTATACGTGTTTTAAGTATGTATTAGAGTATTTCAGGTGAAAGCCCTTTAGCTTTAGGATTTAGATTTCATAAACCCACTAGGGGTTGGTTTCATCTTTTCATAAACCCACTAAGGGAGGGTTTTATCTTTTCATAAATCCACAATGGGTTGGATTTATCTATAGTGTCGGTTAGGGTTTTTGTAGTTTCCTGATAAGGCCTGATATTTACCACTATTGTGCCATGATATAAGCTCTATCTAGGTTCTATTATATGTGTTTTGAGTATGTATTAGAGTATTTCATTTTAAAACCCATTAGCTTTAGGATTTAGATTTCATAAACCCACTACGGGTTGGTTTCATCTTTTCATAAGCCCACTAAGGGAGGGTTTTATCTTTTCATAAATCCACAATGGGTTGGATTTATCTATAGTGTCGGTTAGGGTTTTTGTAGTTTCCTGATAAGGCCTGATATTTACCACTATTGTGCCATGATATAAGCTCTATCTAGGTTCTATTATACGTGTTTTGAGTATATATTAGAGTATTTCAGATGAAAACCCATTAGCTTTAGGATATAGATTTCATAAACCCACTAGGTGTTGGTTTTATCTTTTCATAAACCCACTAGGGGTTGGATTTATCTATAGAGTCGGTTAGGGTTTTTGTATTTTCCTGATAAGGCCTGATATTTACCACTATTGTGCCATGATATAAGCTTTATCTAGGTTCTATTATACGTGCTTTGAGTATGTATTAGAGTATTTCAGGTGAAAACCCATTAGCTTTAGGATATAGATTTCATAAACCCAATAGGGGTTGGTTTTATCTTTTCATAAACCCACTAAGGGTTGGTTTTATCTTTTCATAAACCCAGTAGGGGTTGGATTTATCTATAGAGTCAGTTAGGGTTTTTGTAATTTATTTATAAGGCCTGATATTTACCACTATTGTGCCATGATATAAGCTCTATTTAGGTTTTATCTTTTGTGTTTAGAGTATGTGTTAGAGTATTACGGGTGAAAAACCATTAGCTTTAGGATTTAGATTTCATAATCCCACTAGGGGTTGGTTTTATCTTTTCATAAACCCACTAGGGGTTGGATTTATCTATAGAGTCGGTTAGGGTTTTTGTAATTTCCTGATAAGGCCTGATATTTACCACTATTGTTCCATGATATAAGCTCTATTTAGGTTCTATTATATGTGTTTAGAGTATGTCTTAGAGTATTTATTTCTGGTGAAAACCCATTAGCTTTAGGATTTAGATTTAATAAACCCACTAGGGGTTGGTATTATCTTTTCATAAACCCACTAAGGGTTGGTTTTATATTTTCATAAATCCACTAGGGGTTGGATTTATCTATAGATTCGGTTAGGGTTTTTGTAGTTTCCTGATAAGGCTTGATATTTACCACTATTGTGCCATGATATAAGCTCTATCTAGGTTCTATTCTACGTGTTTTGAGTATGTATTAGAGTATTTCTTTTTTTTTTGAATTGAATGTTAAATTTAATTCAAAAGAAAAAACCTTTGTAACAACTCTATGAGTGTCTTTTTCTAGTGTTTTCTGTACCAAATTTTGAAAAAAACAAATAGAGCTTCCTTTCTTCAATCTTCTTGACAACCTCCAAAACACTTATATACTTTCTCAACTCAACCCAGCTCTCACTCCTACTGAGTTGCCAGCTCTCACTCCTACTGGATCTTCCCTTCTTTCATTCAAAAACACTTTAAATCTTCAAAGATTACCCAGCTCTCACTCCTACTGGGTACCCAGCTCTCACTCCTACTGGGTCTCCACCTCCTCGCTAAGTACACAACCCGTGTAGAACCTTCCCAACTCATATCTCATTTCCATCTTGTTTGAAACCAAAACTGCATCCCCTTTCCAATTTTGTTATCTCCTTTCCTCTGCACTAATGTGAGTTTGTTTCTCATATTTTTATCAAGAAGCTTTATTAGTAACATTGCAGGAGATTCAGCTTCTCCATGTCTTCTTCTGTTCCTTTCACGCCATATCATATAGACTGTGGCTTGAAACATGTACTTGATAACAAACAGATGCATCTTACTCCATCTTGTATCTCTCAAGAGCCTCTGAATCATGTCCCATCTAACCGTGTATTGATCCTTTAAAACTTCTTTCATAAGAGCCTCCCAAATCTGTGTAGAGTATACACATTCAAAAAATAAATGCTCCATTGTCTCCATAGGTTCACTGCATAAAACACAGGCTGAGTTTACATTTCCTCCCCAAGTCTTCATCCTATCCCCTGTAGACAACTTACCCTTCATCGCCATCCAGAGAATAAAAGAATATTTTGGTGTTGCATATTTGAACCATACTGCATTCTCCCAGTGACAGAGCTGATGTTTTTCTCTTATAAATTCCCAAGTTCCTCTAGTTGAGAAGACTTTCCTATATTGATCTTTCTCATTCTTCCAAAGAGATATATCATCTTCATTTACTCTGTTTCTTCTACCTTTCTCTATCTCTTCTTCGACTCTATTAAGAATCAATACTCGGTGGGATCTTCTTCTATGTTTCCAACTCTCCTCTACTGTTGCATTCAAGAAAATGCCCAAGTCAATATGGTTTCCATCAGATAGTATATCTTTCAAGCGACCCAAACTGCACCAACTCTCAAACCAGAAGGAAGTCTTCTTCCCGTTTTTCACCTCAACCTTATACATGTCCTTTGCAATCTCCCTACATTTGAGAATCTTATTCCACATCCAGGAACCAGATTGCATATTATCTTTTAACATCCAGAAGGAGCTCTTCCTTATCAGATAGTTCTTAACCCAATTCACCCACATAGAGTTAGAAGAGAGAATTCTCCAAATCAACTTTAAACAACTTACAACATTTACTTCTTTTAATCTCCTGATTCCTAATCCACCTTCTTGCTTCGTTCTACAGATTTCCAACCAAGAGACTTTTACTTTCCTTCCATTTAACTCTGGCCCCGACCACAGGAAAGCAGAACATAGTCTCTCAACTTCTTTTATACAACCACTTGGGAGCCTGAACGCCGACATCCAAAAATTAACCAGACTAGTGATAACTGACTTTATTAATTGGAGTCTACCCGCATATGATAAAAACCTGCCAGTCCAGGAGCCAATTCTCTTTCTAATCTTCTCTATCAGAGGCATGTAATCTATAACCGTCATGTTCTTTGTTAAGAGAGGGAGTCCTAGATAGCATACCGGAAGTTTTCCTGATTCAAAAGGAAAATGTCTGAGAATTTCTTCTTGTTTTTGAGTAGAGACCCCGGCAAGAAACAGAGTAGACTTCTCCATACTGATTTTGAGACCTGACATCCTGTCAAAATCATCAAAAACTCTCAGAATCTCCTCAACAGAATTTTTTGTACCATCCTAAAAGATCATAAGGTCATCAGCAAAACACAGATGCGTCAAATCTATGTTTTTGCACTTTGGATGAAAGCCTATCTTCCCTTTCTTCGCTGCTTCATCAATCAGTCTGGAAAGTACATTCATGCAAATCACAAAAAGGTATGGGGATAGCGAGCAACCTTGACGTAAGCCTCTTCTACTTTGGAAATAACCTGCTAGTTCTCCATTTATCTGGACTGAGAAGGAAGCAGTAGTGATACAAAGGGAAATCCAATGAATGAACCTTTCAGGAAAGCCAAGAGCTCTTAATGTATTGATGAGAAAGGGCCATTGCACCGAGTCGAAAGCTTTTGAGATGTCTATCTTCATAGCACAACGAGGAGAGACAGTATCTTTGTGGTAATCTTTTACCAGCTCCGTAGCAAGAAGAACATTCTCCATAAGTAACCTCTCTTTTATGAAAGCTGATTGGTTCCAGGTAATGCATTTCGGCAGAATACTTTTTAACCTGTTAGCCAGGATCTTCGAGATCAGCTTATACAAGACATTACAGCAAGAAATAGGTCTGTAGTCTTTCATCACTTTAGCTTCATTCTTCTTTGGTATGAGAGCCAGGATTGTAGAATTTAGACCTTTTGGTAGGAAACCTTTGATGAAAAAGGATTGCACAGCCACTGTAATATCATCACCTATCACTCCCCATGATTCTTTAAAGAATTCAACCGTATAGCCATCAGGTCCCGGTGCCTTGTTACCTGGCATCTTGAATAACACTCTCTTTATTTCCTCCTTCTGAACATCCTTTATCAGATTCTCACAGTCTATGTTACTACACTGAAAATCCAACAGATCTTTGAGCCTTTCCACAGTTGATCCCTCAAATTCTTGAGGCATAACAGACATGAAGTTTTCAAAGAATGACACCGCTTCCTCTTTTATCTCATCAATTGACTTCATAATTCTTCCATCTGTGCACTGAATCTCATAGATAGAATTTCTTATTTCCCTCGTTTTCGCAGCATTGTGGAAAGCTCTATTGTTCCCATCTCCTACATCCAACCAGTGCAGTTTTGATTTTTGCCTCAAGAATTCTTCCTCCAAGTCAGCTAGACGTTGCCATATATTGTAAGCTTTACCCTCCCCCTTTACCCTCTCAGAACTTGGATTTGCCAATGTTTCCATTTGTTTCAAACAGAGATATTGATAGGCTTCCTTGGTTCTCCTGGATAAATCCCCAATCTTGAGTTTACTTAGAGATCTCAATGGTTGTTTCAAGGACTTTAATTGTTTTGTGAGGCGAAACATCGCTGTAGTAGAGTGGATTAACCTCTCGTGATTCTTCCAGAAATCTTCCATCAAAGGAAGAAACTCAGGCATTTTTGCTATTGCATTTGTGAATTTAAAAGGTTTCCTCCTTCTCTCATCTTCCTTCACAAAGTGAATTCTACAACGGAGATGATCAGAACATCCTCCTGCATCAAATACACAATAAGCTCTCAACCCATTTAACCAATCTTCATTAATCAATACTCTATCAAGCTTCTTGCAAATCAAACCTTCTTCCCTCTTATTACACCACGTGAACAACGGACCTTGAAACCCCATATCCATTAGTCGGCATAGATTTGCAGTCTCCTGGAATTCTCTCATACCAACCGGGTTCCTACGAAGATTCTCAAAATCTGAATGCTCATGATCTTCTAATATCTCATTAAAATCCCCTTTAATCATCCACTTCTTATTTTTCATCATAGGAGCCTCATGATGACTCTTAATATCCTCCCACAAAAGCCTTCTTTCTTCCATTGTGTTTAAAGCATAAACAAAGGAACACATAAATTCTTCAGATTCACCCGGCAACAGGACTGAAACAGTTATCAACTGGTCACTCTTGTAAACCGGAGTTACTCTCACTGATGACTTCCAAACCACCCAAATCCTTCCCAACCTATTATGTTCATAGTTGGCCATAAAATCCCAATTCTTAAAAACACTGGAAACAATCTTCGCAGCTTTATTCTCCTTAACTCTCGTTTCTATTAAGCCTCCAAATAGAAAATTATTACTTCTCACCCAACTTCTAACTACATCATGCTTATTTGTTTTATTGAATCCTCTCACATTCCAGAAGAAAGCAGCCATTCAGAGACTTCTGGCAGAACCCCTGTCTGAGACAACTTTGCGATTAGAATTTAGATTTCATAAACCCACTAGGGTTGGTTATATGTTTTTATAAACCCACTAAGGGTTGGTTTTATCCTTTTCATAAACCCACTAGGGGTTGGATTTATCTATAGAGTCGGTTAGGGTTTTTGTAATTTCATGATAAGGCCTGATATTTACCACTATTGTGCCATCATATAAGCTCTATTTAGGTTCTATTATATGTGTTTAGAGTATGTCTTAGAGTATTTCGGGTGAAAACCCACTAGCTTTAGGATTTAGATTTCATAAACCCACTAGGGGTTGGTTTTATCTTTTCATAAACCCACTAAGGGTTGGTTTTATCTTTTCATAAATCCACTATGGGTTGGATTTATCTATAGAGTCTGTTAGGGTTTTTGTATTTTCCTAATAAGGCTTGATATTTACCACTATTGTGCCATGATATAAGCTCTATTTAGGTTTTATTATATGTGTTTAGAGTATGTCTTAGAGTATTTGGGGTGAAAACCCATTAGCTTTAGGATTTAGATTTCATAAACCCACTAGGGGTTGGTTTTATCTTTTCATAAAACCATTAAGGGTTGGTTTTATCTTTTCATAAATCCATTATGGGTTGGATTTATCTATAGGGTCGGTTAGCGTTTTTGTAGTTTCCTTATAAGGCCTGATATATACCACTATTGTGCCATGATATAAGCTCTATCTAGGTTCTATTATACGTGCTTTGAGTATGTATTAGAGTATTTCAGGTGAAAACCCATTACCTTTAGGATATAGATTTCATCAACCCACTAGGGGTTGGTTTTATCTTTTCATAAACCCACTAAGGGTTGGTTTTATCTTTTCATAAACCCACTAGGGTTTCGATTTATCTATAGAGTCGGTTAGGGTTTTTGTAATTTCCTGATAAGGCCTGACATTTACCACTATTGGGCCATGATATAAGCTCTATTTAGGTTCTATTATATGTGTTTAGAGTATGTCTTAGAGTATTTCGAGTGAAAACCCATTAGCTTTAGGATTTAGATTTCATAAACCCACTAGGGGTTGGTTTTATCTTTTCATAAACCCACTAAGGGTTGGTTTTATATTTTCATAAAGCGACGATGGGTTGGATTTATCTATAGGGTCGGTTAGGGTTTTTGTAGTTTCCTGATAAAGCCAGATATTTACCACTATTGTGCCATGATATAAGCTCTATCTAGGTTCTACTATAGGTGTTTTGAGTATGTATTAGAGTATTTAAGGTGAAAACCCATTAGCTTTAGGATATAGAGTTCATAAACCCACTAGGGGTTGGTTTTATCTTTTCATAAACCCACTAAGGGTTGGTTTATCTTTTCATAAACTCACTAGGGGTTGGATTTATCTATAGAGTCGGTTAGGGTTTTTGTAATTTTCTTATAAGGCCTGATATTTACCACTATTGTTCCATGATATAAGCTCTATTTTGGTTTTATTATATGTGTTTAGAGTATGTCTTAGAGCATTTCAGGTGATAACCCATTTGTTTTAGGATTTAGATTTCATAAACTCACTAGTGGTTGGTTTTATCTTTTCATAAACCCACTAAGGGTTGGTTGTATCTTTTCATAAACCCCCTAGGGGTTGGATTTATCTATAGGGTTGGTTAGGGTTTTTGTAGTTTCCTGATAAGGCCTGATATTTACCACTATTGTGTCATGGTATAAGCTCTATTTAGGTTCTATTATATGTGTTTAGAGTATGTCTTAGAGTATTTCGGGTGAAAACCCATTAGCTTTAGGATTTAGATTTCATAAACCCACTAGGGGTTGGTTTTATCTTTTCATAAACCCACTAAGGGTTGGTTTTATCTTTTCATAAATCCACAATGGGTTGGATTTATCTATAAAGTCGGTTAGTGTTTTTGTGTTTACCTGATAAGGCCTGATAATTAACACTATTGTGCCATGATATAAGCTCTATTTAGGTTCTATTATAGGTGTTTAGAGTATGTCTTAGAGTATTTAGGGTGAAAACCCATTAGCTTTAGGATTTACATTTCATAAACCCAATAGGGGTTGGTTTTATCTCTTCATAAACCCACTAAGGGTTGGTTTTATCTTTTCATAAATCCACGATGGGTTGGATTTATCTATAGAGTGGGTTAGGGTTTTTGTAGTTTCCTGATAAAGCCTAATATTTACCACTATTGTGCCATGATATAAGCTCTATCTATGTTCTATTATACGTGTTTTGAGTATGTATTAGAGTTTTTCAGGTGAAAACCCATTAGCTTTAGGATATAGATTTCATAAACCTACTAGGGGTTGGTTTTATCTTTTCATAAACCCACTAAGGGTTGGTTTTATCTTTTCATAAACCCACTAGGGGTTGGATTATCTATAGAGTCGGTTAGGGTTTTTGTAATTTCCTTATAAGGCCTGATATTTACCACTATTGTGCCATAATATAAGCTCTATTTAGGTTTTATTATATGTGTTTAGAGTATGTCTTAAAGTATTTCGGGTGATAACCCATTTGTTTTAGGATTTACATTTCATAAACTAACTAGTGGTTGATTTTATCTTTTCATAAACCCACTAAGGGTTGGTTTTATCTTTTCATAAACCCACTAGGGGTTGGATTTATCTATATGGTTGGTTAGGGTTTTTGTAGTTTCCTGATAAGTCCTGATATTTAGCACTATTGTGCCATGATATAAGCTCTATCTAGGTTCTATTATACGTGTTTTGAGTATGTATTAGAGTATTTCAGGTGAAAACCCATTAGTTTTAGGATATATATTTCATAAACTCACTAGGGGTTGGTTTTATCTCTTCATAAACCCATTAAGTGTTGGTTTTATGTTTTCATAAACCCACTAGGGGTTTGATTTATCTATAGAGTCGGTTAGTGTTTTTGTAAATTCCTGATAAGGCCTGATATTTACCACTATTGTGCCATGATATAAGCTCTATTTAGGTTCTATTATATGTGTTTAGAGTATGTCTTAGAGTATTTCGGGTGAAACCCATTATGAAGTGATCATGGACCAGAGTACTAAAGAGAGCAAAGAGGGCTTAGACGAGCCACATGATGCCACAATGCACCAGCAGACTGGTGGTGATGCTTTGAAAATTCCAGAAGGTCCCATGACCCGTTCCAGAGCCAAGAAACTTAAGGAGACTGTTGTACGATTACTCACTTCAAATCCACAACTAGAAGAAAGTCTTGGACAAGTTTTGATCCGAGATATATTGATCACCATTCAAGCTATCTCTACATCAAGCTGAGATAGTGTTTAGGCAAGACATTTGGTGTGTGCTCTTATCCTTGCTTTTGGTTTTTTCCCACGAGGTTTTCCGGACGAAAGTTTTTAACGAGGCCACAACTTGTCTTAAAAATCTTTAGCTTATGTTCTATTTTAAACTATAATTTCCAATTTATGTTTTCGAAACCATAGAGAGTTTGTTCTCTGGTTTCTTTTATTTAAGGGTTTCCACAAACTCTATTGTACTCAAGCAATCAAATAGTATCAAGTCTTATTTCTCTCTTGACGGCTCTCTCTCTCTAGAATTTTGTCGAGTGTCTTTCTGGTGTGTCATATCCAGAGCTTTAAGGGTGTTTATCTTTTCATAAACCCACTAAGGGTTGGTTTTATCTTTTCATAAACCCACTAAGGGTTGGTTTTATACTTTTCATAAACCCAGTAGGGGTTGGATTTATCTATAGAGTCGGTTAGGGTTTTTAAAGTTTCCGGATAAGGCCAGGTAATTACCATTATTGTGCCATGATATAAGCTCTATTTAGGTTTTAGTATTTGTGTTTAGAGTATGTCTTAGAGTATTTGGGGTGAAAACCCATTAGCTTTAGGATTTAGATTTCATAAACCCACTAGGGGTTGGTTTTATCTTTTCATAAAACCATTAAGGGTTGGTTTTATCTTTTCATAAATCCATTATGGGTTGGATTTATCTATAGGGTCGGTTAGCGTTTTTGTAGTTTCCTTATAAGGCCTGATATATACCACTATTGTGCCATGATATAAGCTCTATCTAGGTTCTATTATACGTGCTTTGAGTATGTATTAGAGTATTTCAGGTGAAAACCCATTACCTTTAGGATATAGATTTCATCAACCCACTAGGGGTTGGTTTTATCTTTTCATAAACCCACTAAGGGTTGGTTTTATCTTTTCATAAACCCACTAGGGTTTCGATTTATCTATAGAGTCGGTTAGGGTTTTTGTAATTTCCTGATAAGGCCTGACATTTACCACTATTGGGCCATGATATAAGCTCTATTTAGGTTCTATTATATGTGTTTAGAGTATGTCTTAGAGTATTTCGAGTGAAAACCCATTAGCTTTAGGATTTAGATTTCATAAACCCACTAGGGGTTGGTTTTATCTTTTCATAAACCCACTAAGGGTTGGTTTTATATTTTCATAAATCGACGATGGGTTGGATTTATCTATAGGGTCGGTTAGGGTTTTTGTAGTTTCCTGATAAAGCCAGATATTTACCACTATTGTGCCATGATATAAGCTCTATCTAGGTTCTACTATAGGTGTTTTGAGTATGTATTAGAGTATTTAAGGTGAAAACCCATTAGCTTTAGGATATAGAGTTCATAAACCCACTAGGGGTTGGTTTTATCTTTTCATAAACCCACTAAGGGTTGGTTTATCTTTTCATAAACTCACTAGGGGTTGGATTTATCTATAGAGTCGGTTAGGGTTTTTGTAATTTTCTTATAAGGCCTGATATTTACCACTATTGTTCCATGATATAAGCTCTATTTTGGTTTTATTATATGTGTTTAGAGTATGTCTTAGAGCATTTCAGGTGATAACCCATTTGTTTTAGGATTTAGATTTCATAAACTCACTAGTGGTTGGTTTTATCTTTTCATAAACCCACTAAGGGTTGGTTGTATCTTTTCATAAACCCCCTAGGGGTTGGATTTATCTATAGGGTTGGTTAGGGTTTTTGTAGTTTCCTGATAAGGCCTGATATTTACCACTATTGTGTCATGGTATAAGCTCTATTTAGGTTCTATTATATGTGTTTAGAGTATGTCTTAGAGTATTTCGGGTGAAAACCCATTAGCTTTAGGATTTAGATTTCATAAACCCACTAGGGGTTGGTTTTATCTTTTCATAAACCCACTAAGGGTTGGTTTTATCTTTTCATAAATCCACAATGGGTTGGATTTATCTATAAAGTCGGTTAGTGTTTTTGTGTTTACCTGATAAGGCCTGATAATTAACACTATTGTGCCATGATATAAGCTCTATTTAGGTTCTATTATAGGTGTTTAGAGTATGTCTTAGAGTATTTAGGGTGAAAACCCATTAGCTTTAGGATTTACATTTCATAAACCCAATAGGGGTTGGTTTTATCTCTTCATAAACCCACTAAGGGTTGGTTTTATCTTTTCATAAATCCACGATGGGTTGGATTTATCTATAGAGTGGGTTAGGGTTTTTGTAGTTTCCTGATAAAGCCTAATATTTACCACTATTGTGCCATGATATAAGCTCTATCTATGTTCTATTATACGTGTTTTGAGTATGTATTAGAGTTTTTCAGGTGAAAACCCATTAGCTTTAGGATATAGATTTCATAAACCTACTAGGGGTTGGTTTTATCTTTTCATAAACCCACTAAGGGTTGGTTTTATCTTTTCATAAACCCACTAGGGGTTGGATTATCTATAGAGTCGGTTAGGGTTTTTGTAATTTCCTTATAAGGCCTGATATTTACCACTATTGTGCCATAATATAAGCTCTATTTAGGTTTTATTATATGTGTTTAGAGTATGTCTTAGAGTATTTCGGGTGATAACCCATTTGTTTTAGGATTTAGATTTCATAAACTAACTAGTGGTTGATTTTATCTTTTCATAAACCCACTAAGGGTTGGTTTTATCTTTTCATAAACCCACTAGGGGTTGGATTTATCTATATGGTTGGTTAGGGTTTTTGTAGTTTCCTGATAAGTCCTGATATTTAGCACTATTGTGCCATGATATAAGCTCTATCTAGGTTCTATTATACGTGTTTTGAGTATGTATTAGAGTATTTCAGGTGAAAACCCATTAGTTTTAGGATATATATTTCATAAACTCACTAGGGGTTGGTTTTATCTCTTCATAAACCCACTAAGGGTTGGTTTTATGTTTTCATAAACCCACTAGGGGTTGGATTTATCTATAGAGTCGGTTAGTGTTTTTGTAAATTCCTGATAAGGCCTGATATTTACCACTATTGTGCCATGATATAAGCTCTATTTAGGTTCTATTATATATGTTTAGAGTATGTCTTAGAGTATTTCGGGTGAAACCCATTATGAAGTGATCATGGACCAGAGTACTAAAGAGAGCAAAGAGGGCTTAGACGAGCCACATGATGCCACAATGCACCAGCAGACTGGTGGTGATGCTTTGAAAATTCCAGAAGGTCCCATGACCCGTTCCAGAGCCAAGAAACTTAAGGAGACTGTTGTACGATTACTCACTTCAAATCCACAACTAGAAGAAAGTCTTGGACAAGTTTTGATCCGAGATATATTGATCACCATTCAAGATATCTCTACATCAAGCTGAGATAGTGTTTAGGCAAGACATTTGGTGTGTGCTCTTATCCTTGCTTTTGGTTTTTTCCCACGAGGTTTTCCGGACGAAAGTTTTTAACGAGGCCACAACTTGTCTTAAAAATCTTTAACTTATGTTCTATTTTAAACTATAATTTCCAATTTATGTTTTCGAAACCATAGAGAGTTTGTTCTCTGGTTTCTTTTATTTAAGGGTTTCCACAAACTCTATTGTACTCAAGCAATCAAATAGTATCAAGTCTTATTTCTCTCTTGACGGCTCTCTCTCTCTAGAATTTTGTCGAGTGTCTTTCTGGTGTGTCATATCCAGAGCTTTAAGGGTGTTTATCTTTTCATAAACCCACTAAGGGTTGGTTTTATCTTTTCATAAACCCACTAAGGGTTGGTTTTATACTTTTCATAAACCCAGTAGGGGTTGGATTTATCTATAGAGTCGGTTAGGGTTTTTAAAGTTTCCGGATAAGGCCAGGTAATTACCATTATTGTGCCATGATATAAGCTCTATTTAGGTTTTAGTATTTGTGTTTAGAGTATGTCTTAGAGTATTTCGGGTGAAAACCCATTAGTTTTAGGATTTAGATTTCATAAACCCAGTAGGTGTTGGTTTTATCTTTTCATAAACTCCCTAAGGGTTGGTTTTATCTTTTCCATAAACCCACTAAGGGTTGGATTTATCTGTAGAGTCGGTTAGGGTTATAAGGCCTGATAATTACCACTATTGTGCCATGACATAAGCTCTATTTTGGCTTTATTATATGTGTTTAGAGTATGTCTTAGAATATTTCGGGTGAAAACCCATTAGCTTTAGGATTTAGATTTCATAAACCCACTAGGGGTTGGTTTTATCTTTTCATAAACCCACTAAAGGTTGGTTTTATCTTTTCATAAACCCATTAGTGGGTTGGATTTATCTACATAGTCGGTTAGGGTTTTTGTAGTTTCCTGATAAGGCCTGATATTTACCACTATTGTGCCATGATATAAGCTCTACATAGGTTCTATTATATGCGTTTAGAGTATGTCTTAGAGTATTTCGGGTGAAAACCCATTAGCTTTAGGATTTAGATTTCATAAATCGACTAGGGGTTTGGTTTATCTTTTCATAGACCCACTAAAGGTTGATTTTATCTTTTCATAAACCCACTAGGGGTTGGATTTATCTATAGAGTCGGTTAGGGTTTTTGTAGTTTCCTCATAAGGCCTGATATTTACCACTATTGTGCCATGATATAAGCTCTATTTTGGTTCTATTACATGTGTTTATAGTATGTCTTAGAGTATTTCGGGTGATAACCCATTTGTTTTAGGATTTAGATTTCACAAACTCACTAGTGGTTGGTTTGATCTTTTCATAAACCCACTAAGGATTGGTTTTATCTTTTCATAAACCCACTAGAGGTTGGATTTATCTATAGATTTGGTTAGGGTTTTTGTATTTTCCTGATAAGGCCTAATATTTATCTAAATAGATCTTATATCATAGCCCAATAGTGGTAAATATCAAGCCTTATGAGGAAACTAGTGTGTTTATGAAATATAGTGTGTTTATGAAATCTAAATCCTAAAGCTAATGGGCTTTTACCCGAAATACTCTAAGACATACTCTAAACACATATAATAGAACCTAAATAGGGATTAGATCATGGCACAATAGTGGTAAATATCAGGCCTTATCAGGAAATTACAAAAAACCTAACCGACTCTATAGATAAATCGAACCCCTAGTGGGTTTATGAAAAGATAAAACCAACCCTTAGTGGGTTTATGAAAAGATAAAACCAACACCTAGTGGGTTTATGAAATCTATATCCTAAAGCTAATGGGTTTTCACCTGAAATACTCTAATACATACTCAAAACACGTATAATAGAACCTAGATAGAGCTTATATCATGGCACAATAGCGGTAAATATCAGGCCTTATCAAGAAACTACAAATACCCTAACCGACCCTATAGATAAATCCAACCCATAGTGGATTTATGAAAAGATAAAACCAACCCTTAATGGGTTTATGAAAAGATAAAACCAACCCCTATTGGGTTTATGAAATCTAAATCCTAAAGCTAGTGGGTTTTCACCTGAAATACTCTAATACATACTCAAAACACGTATAATAGAACCTAGATAGAGCTTATATCATGGCACAATTGTGGTAAATATCAGGCCTTATTCAGAAATTACAAATACCCTAACCGACCCTATTGATAAATCCAACCCATAATGGATTTATGAAAAGATAAAACCAACCCTTAGTGGGTTTATGAAAAGATAAAACCAACCCTTGTGGTTTTATGAAATCTAAATCCTAAAGATAATGGGTTTTCACCTGAAATACTCTAAGACATACTCAAAACACGTATAATAGAACCTAGATAGAGCTTATATCAAGGCACAATAGTGGTAAATATCAGGCCTTATTAGGAAACTACAAAAACCCTAACCGACCCTATAGATCAATCCAACCCATAGTGGATTTATGAAAAGATAAAACCAACCCTTAGTGGGTTTATGAAAAGATAAAACTAGCCCTTAGTGGGTTTATGAAATCTAAATCCTAAAGCTAATGGGTTTTCACCTGAAATACTCTAAGACATACTCTAAACACATATAATTGAACCTAAATAGAGCTTATATCATGGCACAATTGTGGTAAATATTAGGCCTTATCAGGAAATTAGAAAAACCCTAACCGACTCTATAGATAAATCCAACCCCTAGTGGTTTATGAAAAGATAAAACAAACCCTTAGTGGATTTATGAAAAGATAAAACCAACCCCTGAAGGGTTTATGAAATCTATATCCTAAAGATAATGCGTTTTCACCTGAAATACTCTAAGACATACTCAAAACACGTATAATAGAACCTAGATATAGCTTATATCAAGGCACAATAGTGGTAAATATCAGGTCTTATTAGGAAACTAAAAAAACCCTAACCAACCCTATAGATAAATCCAACCCATAGTGGATTTATGAAAAGATAAAACCAACCCTTAGTGGGTTTATGAAAAGATAAAACCAACCCCTAGTGGGTTTATGAAATCTAAATCCTAAAGCTAATGGGTTTCACCCGAAATACTCTAAGACATACTCTAAATACATATAATAGAACATAAATAGAGCTTATATCATGGCACAATAGTGGTAAATATCAGACCTTATCAGGAAATTACAAAAAGCCTAACCGACTCTATATATAAATCCAACCCCTAGTGGGTTTATGAAAAGATAAAACAACCCCTTAATGGGTTTATGAGAAGATAAAACCAACCCCTAGTGGGTTTATGAAATCTAAATCCTAAAGCTAATGGGCTTTCACCCGAAATACTCTAAGACATACTCTAAACACATATAACAGAACCGAAATAGAGCTTATATCATGGCACAATAGTGGTAAATATCAGACCTTATCAGGAAATTACAAAAAGCCTAACCGACTCTATATATAAATCCAACCCCTAGTGGGTTTATGAAAAGATAAAACAACCCCTTAATGGGTTTATGAGAAGATAAAACCAACCCCTAGTGGGTTTATGAAATCTATATCCTAAAGCTAATGGGTTTTCACCTGAAATACTCTAATATATACTCAAAACACGTATAATAGAACCTAGATAGAGCTTATATCTTGGCACAATAGTGGTAAATATCAGGCCTTATAAAGAAACTACAAAAACCCTAACCGACCCTATAGATAAATCCAACCCATAGTGGATTTATGAAAAGATAAAACCAACTATTAGTGGGTTTATGAAAAGATAAAACCAACCCCTAGTGGGTTAATGAAATCTAAATCCTAAAGCTAATGGGCTTTCACCCGAAATACTCTAAGACATATTCTAAACACATATAATAGAACCTAAATAGAGCTTATATCATAGCACAATTGTGGTAAATATCAGGCCTTATAAGGAAATTACAAAAACCCTAACCGACTCTAAAAATAAATCCAACCCCTAGTGGATTTATGAAAAGATAAAACCAACCCTTAGTGGGTTTATGAAAAGATAAAACCAACACCTAGTGGGTTTATGAAATCTATATCCTAAAGCTAATGGGCTTTCAGCTGAAATACTCTAATACATACTCAAAACACGTATAATAGAACCTAGATAGAACTTATATCATGGCACAGTAGTGGTAAATATCAGGCCTTATCAAGACTACAAAAACCCTAACCGACCCTATAGATAAATCCAACCCATAGTGGATTTATGAAAACATAAAACAACCCCTTTGTGGGTTTATGAAAAGATAAAACCAACCCCTAGTGTGTTTATGAAATCTAAATCCTAAAGCTAATGGGCTTTTACCCGAAATACTCTAAGACATACTCTAAACACATATAATAGAACCTAAATAGGGATTAGATCATGGCACAATAGTGGTAAATATCAGGCCTTATCAGGAAATTACAAAAAACCTAACCGACTCTATAGATAAATCGAACCCCTAGTGGGTTTATGAAAAGATAAAACCAACCCTTAGTGGGTTTATGAAAAGATAAAACCAACACCTAGTGGGTTTATGAAATCTATATCCTAAAGCTAATGGGTTTTCACCTGAAATACTCTAATACATACTCAAAACACGTATAATAGAACCTAGATAGAGCTTATATCATGGCACAATAGTGGTAAATATCAAGCGTTATCAAGAAACTACAAATACCCTAACCGACCCTATAGATAAATCCAACCCATAGTGGATTTATGAAAAGATAAAACCAACCCTTAATGGGTTTATGAAAAGATAAAACCAACCCCTAATGGGTTTATGAAATCTAAATCCTAAAGCTAGTGGGTTTTCACCTGAAATACTCTAATACATACTCAAAACACGTATAATAGAACCTAGATAGAGCTTATATCATGGCACAATTGTGGTAAATATCAGGCCTTATTCAGAAATTACAAATACCCTAACCGACCCTATTGATAAATCCAACCCATAATGGATTTATGAAAAGATAAAACCAACCCTTAGTGGGTTTATGAAAAGATAAAACCAACCCTTGTGGTTTTATGAAATCTAAATCCTAAAGATAATGGGTTTTCACCTGAAATACTCTAAGACATACTCAAAACACGTATAATAGAACCTAGATAGAGCTTATATCAAGGCACAATAGTGGTAAATATCAGGCCTTATTAGGAAACTACAAAAACCCTAACCGACCCTATAGATCAATCCAACCCATAGTGGATTTATGAAAAGATAAAACCAACCCTTAGTGGGTTTATGAAAAGATAAAACTAGCCCTTAGTGGGTTTATGAAATCTAAATCCTAAAGCTAATGGGTTTTCACCCGAAATACTCTAAGACATACTCTAAACACATATAATTGAACCTAAATAGAGCTTATATCATGGCACAATTGTGGTAAATATTAGGCCTTATCAGGAAATTAGAAAAACCCTAACCGACTCTATAGATAAATCCAACCCCTAGTGGTTTATGAAAAGATAAAACAAACCCTTAGTGGATTTATGAAAAGATAAAACCAACCCCTGAAGGGTTTATGAAATCTATATCCTAAAGATAATGCGTTTTCACCTGAAATACTCTAAGACATACTCAAAACACGTATAATAGAACCTAGATATAGCTTATATCAAGGCACAATAGTGGTAAATATCAGGCCTTATTAGGAAACTACAAAAACCCTAACCAACCCTATAGATAAATCCAACCCATAGTGGATTTATGAAAAGATAAAACCAACCCTTAGTGGGTTTATGAAAAGATAAAACCAACCCCTAGTGGGTTTATGAAATCTAAATCCTAAAGCTAATGGGTTTCACCCGAAATACTCTAAGACATACTCTAAATACATATAATAGAACATAAATAGAGCTTATATCATGGCACAATAGTGGTAAATATCAGACCTTATCAGGAAATTACAAAAAGCCTAACCGACTCTATATATAAATCCAACCCCTAGTGGGTTTATGAAAAGATAAAACAACCCCTTAATGGGTTTATGAGAAGATAAAACCAACCCCTAGTGGGTTTATGAAATCTAAATCCTAAAGCTAATGGGCTTTCACCCGAAATACTCTAAGACATACTCTAAACACATATAACAGAACCGAAATAGAGCTTATATCATGGCACAATAGTGGTAAATATCAGACCTTATCAGGAAATTACAAAAAGCCTAACCGACTCTATATATAAATCCAACCCCTAGTGGGTTTATGAAAAGATAAAACAACCCCTTAATGGGTTTATGAGAAGATAAAACCAACCCCTAGTGGGTTTATGAAATCTATATCCTAAAGCTAATGGGTTTTCACCTGAAATACTCTAATATATACTCAAAACACGTATAATAGAACCTAGATAGAGCTTATATCTTGGCACAATAGTGGTAAATATCAGGCCTTATAAAGAAACTACAAAAACCCTAACCGACCCTATAGATAAATCCAACCCATAGTGGATTTATGAAAAGATAAAACCAACTATTAGTGGGTTTATGAAAAGATAAAACCAACCCCTAGTGGGTTAATGAAATCTAAATCCTAAAGCTAATGGGCTTTCACCCGAAATACTCTAAGACATATTCTAAACACATATAATAGAACCTAAATAGAGCTTATATCATAGCACAATTGTGGTAAATATCAGGCCTTATAAGGAAATTACAAAAACCCTAACCGACTCTAAAAATAAATCCAACCCCTAGTGGATTTATGAAAAGATAAAACCAACCCTTAGTGGGTTTATGAAAAGATAAAACCAACACCTAGTGGGTTTATGAAATCTATATCCTAAAGCTAATGGGCTTTCAGCTGAAATACTCTAATACATACTCAAAACACGTATAATAGAACCTAGATAGAACTTATATCATGGCACAGTAGTGGTAAATATCAGGCCTTATCAAGACTACAAAAACCCTAACCGACCCTATAGATAAATCCAACCCATAGTGGATTTATGAAAAGATAAAACAACCCCTTTGTGGGTTTATGAAAAGATAAAACCAACCCCTAGTGTGTTTATGAAATCTAAATCCTAAAGCTAATGGGCTTTTACCCGAAATACTCTAAGACATACTCTAAACACATATAATAGAACCTAAATAGGGATTAGATCATGGCACAATAGTGGTAAATATCAGGCCTTATCAGGAAATTACAAAAAACCTAACCGACTCTATAGATAAATCGAACCCCTAGTGGGTTTATGAAAAGATAAAACCAACCCTTAGTGGGTTTATGAAAAGATAAAACCAACACCTAGTGGGTTTATGAAATCTATATCCTAAAGCTAATGGGTTTTCACCTGAAATACTCTAATACATACTCAAAACACGTATAATAGAACCTAGATAGAGCTTATATCATGGCACAATAGTGGTAAATATCAAGCCTTATCAAGAAACTACAAATACCCTAACCGACCCTATAGATAAATCCAACCCATAGTGGATTTATGAAAAGATAAAACCAACCCTTAATGGGTTTATGAAAAGATAAAACCAACCCCTAATGGGTTTATGAAATCTAAATCCTAAAGCTAGTGGGTTTTCACCTGAAATACTCTAATACATACTCAAAACACGTATAATAGAACCTAGATAGAGCTTATATCATGGCACAATTGTGGTAAATATCAGGCCTTATTCAGAAATTACAAATACCCTAACCGACCCTATTGATAAATTCAACCCATAATGGATTTATGAAAAGATAAAACCAACCCTTAGTGGGTTTATGAAAAGATAAAACCAACCCTTGTGGGTTTATGAAATCTAAATCCTAAAGATAATGGGTTTTCACCTGAAATACTCTAAGACATACTCAAAACACGTATAATAGAACCTAGATAGAGCTTATATCAAGGCACAATAGTGGTAAATATCAGGCCTTATTAGGAAACTACAAAAACCCTAACCGACCCTATAGATCAATCCAACCCATAGTGGATTTATGAAAAGATAAAACCAACCCTTAGTGGGTTTATGAAAAGATAAAACTAGCCCCTAGTGGGTTTATGAAATCTAAATCCTAAAGCTAATGGGTTTTCACCCGAAATACTCTAAGACATACTCTAAACACATATAATTGAACCTAAATAGAGCTTATATCATGGCACAATTGTGGTAAATATTAGGCCTTATCAGGAAATTAGAAAAACCCTAACCGACTCTATAGATAAATCCAACCCCTAGTGGTTTATGAAAAGATAAAACAAACCCTTAGTGGGTTTATGAAAAGATAAAACCAACCCCTGATGGGTTTATGAAATCTATATCCTAAAGATAATGCGTTTTCACCTGAAATACTCTAAGACATACTCAAAACACGTATAATAGAACCTAGATATAGCTTATATCAAGGCACAATAGTGGTAAATATCAGGCCTTATTAGGAAACTACAAAAACCCTAACCGACCCTATAGATAAATCCAACCCATAGTGGATTTATGAAAGATAAAACCAACCCTTAGTGGGTTTATGAAAAGATAAAACCAACCCCTAGTGGGTTTATGAAATCTAAATCCTAAAGCTAATGGGTTTCACCCGAAATACTCTAAGACATACTCTAAATACATATAATAGAACATAAATAGAGCTTATATCATGGCACAATAGTGGTAAATATCAGACCTTATCAGGAAATTACAAAAAGCCTAACCGACTCTATATATAAATCCAACCCCTAGTGGGTTTATGAAAAGATAAAACAACCCCTTAATGGGTTTATGAGAAGATAAAACCAACCCCTAGTGGGTTTATGAAATCTATATCCTAAAGCTAATGGGTTTTCACCTGAAATACTCTAATATATACTCAAAACACGTATAATAGAACCTAGATAGAGCTTATATCTTGGCACAATAGTGGTAAATATCAGGCCTTATAAAGAAACTACAAAAAACCTAACCGACCCTATAGATAAATCCAACCCATAGTGGATTTATGAAAAGATAAAACCAACTATTAGTGGGTTTATGAAAAGATAAAACCAACCCCTAGTGGGTTAATGAAATCTAAATCCTAAAGCTAATGGGCTTTCACCCGAAATACTCTAAGACATACTCTAAACACATATAATTGAACCTAAATAGAGCTTATATCATGGCACAATTGTGGTAAATTTCAGGCCTTATAAGGAAATTACAAAAACCCTAACCGACTCTATAGATAAATCCAACCCCTAGTGTGTTTATGAAAAGATAAAACCAACCCTTAGTGGGTTTAAAAAAAGATAAAACCAACCCCTAATGGGTGTATGAAATCTATATCCTAAAGATAATGGGTTTTCACCTGAAATACTCTAAGACATACTCAAAACACGTATAATAGAACCTAGATAGAGCTTATATCAAGGCACAATAGTGGTAAATATCAGGCCTTATTAGGAAATTACAAATACCCTAACCGACCCTATTGATAAATTCAACCCATAATGGATTTATGAAAAGATAAAACCAACCCTTAGTGGGTTTATAAAAAGATAAAACCAACCCTTGTGGGTTTATGAAATCTAAATCCTAAAGATAATGGGTTTTCACCTGAAATACTCTAAGACATACTCAAAACACGTATAATAGAACCTAGATAGAGCTTATATCAAGGCACAATAGTGGTAAATATCAGGCCTTATTAGGAAACTACAAAAACCCTAACCGACCCTATAGATCAATCCAACCCATAGTGGATTTATGAAAAGATAAAACCAACCCTTAGTGGGTTTATGAAAAGATAAAACTAGCCCCTAGTGGGTTTATGAAATCTAAATCCTAAAGCTAATGGGTTTTCACCCGAAATACTCTAAGACATACTCTAAACACATATAATTGAACCTAAATAGAGCTTATATCATGGCACAATTGTGGTAAATATTAGGCCTTATCAGGAAATTAGAAAAACCCTAACCGACTCTATAGATAAATCCAACCCCTAGTGGTTTATGAAAAGATAAAACAAACCCTTAGTGGGTTTATGAAAAGATAAAACCAACCCCTGATGGGTTTATTAAATCTATATCCTAAAGATAATGCGTTTTCACCTGAAATACTCTAAGACATACTCAAAACACGTATAATAGAACCTAGATATAGCTTATATCAAGGCACAATAGTGGTAAATATCAGGCCTTATTAGGAAACTACAAAAACCCTAACCAACCCTATAGATAAATCCAACCCATAGTGGATTTATGAAAAGATAAAACCAACCCTTAGTGGGTTTATGAAAAGATAAAACCAACCCCTAGTGGGTTTATGAAATCTAAATCCTAAAGCTAATGGGTTTCACCCGAAATACTCTAAGACATACTCTAAATACATATAATAGAACATAAATAGAGCTTATATCATGGCACAATAGTGGTAAATATCAGACCTTATCAGGAAATTACAAAAAGCCTAACCGACTCTATATATAAATCCAACCCCTAGTGGGTTTATGAAAAGATAAAACAACCCCTTAATGGGTTTATGAGAAGATAAAACCAACCCCTAGTGGGTTTATGAAATCTATATCCTAAAGCTAATGGGTTTTCACCTGAAATACTCTAATATATACTCAAAACACGTATAATAGAACCTAGATAGAGCTTATATCTTGGCACAATAGTGGTAAATATCAGGCCTTATAAAGAAACTACAAAAACCCTAACCGACCCTATAGATAAATCCAACCCATAGTGGATTTATGAAAAGATAAAACCAACTATTAGTGGGTTTATGAAAAGATAAAACCAACCCCTAGTGGGTTAATGAAATCTAAATCCTAAAGCTAATGGGCTTTCACCCGAAATACTCTAAGACATACTCTAAACACATATAATAGAACCTAAATAGAGCTTATATCATGGCACAATTGTGGTAAATATCAGGCCTTATAAGGAAATTACAAAAACCCTAACCGACTCTATAGATAAATCCAACCCCTAGTGTGTTTATGAAAAGATAAAACCAACCCTTAGTGGGTTTATGAAAAGATAAAACCAACCCCTAATGGGTGTATGAAATCTATATCCTAAAGATAATGGGTTTTCACCTGAAATACTCTAAGACATACTCAAAACACGTATAATAGAACCTAGATAGAGCTTATATCAAGGCACAATAGTGGTAAATATCAGGCCTTATTAGGAAACTACAAAAACCCTAACCGACCCTATAGATAAATCCAACCCATAGTGGATTGATGAAAAGATAAAACCAACCCTTAGTGGGTTTATGAAAAGATAAAACCAACCCCTAGTCGGTTTATGAAATTTAAATCCTAAAGCTAATGGGTTTCACCCGAAATACTCTAAGACATACTCTAAATACATATAATAGAACATAAATAGAGCTTATATCATGGCACAATAGTGGTAAATATCAGGCCTTATCAAGAAACTACAAAAACCCTAACCGACCCTATAGATAAATCCAACCCATAGTGGATTTATGAAAAGATAAACCCAACCCTTAGTGGGTTTATGAAAAGATAAAACCAACCCCTAGTGGGTTTATGAAATCTAAATCGTAAAGCTAATGGGTTTCACCCGAAATACTCTAAGACATACTCTAAATACATATAATAGAACATAAATAGAGCTTATATCATGGCACAATAGTGGTAAATATCAGGCCTTATCAGGAAACTACAAAAACCCTAACCGACCTTATAGATAAATCCAACCCATAGTGGATTTATGAAAAGATAAAACCAACCCTTAATGGGTTTATGAAAAGATAAAACCAACCCCTTGTGGGTTTATGAAATCTAAATCCTAAAGCTAATGGGTTTTCACCCGAAATACTCTAATACATACTCTAAACACATATAATAGAACCTAAATAGAGTTTATATCATGGCACAATAGCGGTAAATAACAGGCCTTATCAGGAAACTACAAAAACCCTAACCGACCTTATAGATAAATCCAACCCATAGTGGATTTATGAAAAGATAAAACCAACCCTTAATGGGTTTATGAAAAGATAAAACCAACCCCTTGTGGGTTTATTAAATCTAAATCCTAAAGCTAATGGGTTTTCACCCGAAATACTCTAATACATACTCTAAACACATATAATAGAACCTAAATAGAGTTTATATCATGGCACAATAGCGGTAAATAACAGGCCTTATCAGGAAATTACAAAAACCCTAACCGACCCTATAGATAAATCCAACCCATAGTGGGTTTATGAAAAGATAAACCCAACCCTTAGTGGGTTTATGAAAAGATAAAACCAACCCCTAGAGGGTTTATGAAATCTAAATCCTAAAGCTAATGGGTTTCACCCAAAATACTCTAAGACATACTCTAAATACATATAATAGAACATAAATAGAGCTTATATCATGGCACAATAGTGATAAATATCAGGTCTTATCAGGAAACTACAAAAACCCTAACCGACCCTATAGATAAATCCAACCCATAGTGGATTTATGAAAAGAAAAAACCAACCCTTAATGGGTTTATGAAAAGATAAAACCAACCCCTTGTGCGTTTATGAAATCTTAATCCTAAAGCTAATGGGTTTTCACTAGAAATACTCTAATACATACTCTAAACACATATAATAGAACCTAAATAGAGTTTATATCATGGCACAATAGTGGTAAATAACAGGCCTTATCAGGAAATTACAAAAATCCTAACCGAATCTAAAGATAAATCCAACCCCTAGTGGGTTTATGAAAAGATAAAACCAACCCTTAGTGGGTTTATGAAAAGATAAAACCAACACCTAGTGGGTTTATCAAATCTATATCCTAAAGCTAATGGGTTTTCATCTGAAATACTCTAATACATACTCAAAACACGTATAATAGAACCTAGATAGAGCTTATATCATGGCACAATAGTGGTAAATATCAGGCCTTATCAAGAAACTACAAAAACCCTAACCGACCCTATAGATAAATCCAACCCATAGTGGATTTATGAAAAGATAAAACCAACACTTAGTGGGTTTATGAAAAGATAAAACCAACCCCTAGTGGGTTTATGAAATCTAAATCCTAAAGCTAATGGGCTTTCACCCGAAATACTCTAAGACATACTCTAAACACATATAACAGAACCGAAATAAAGCTTATATCATGGCACAATAGTGGTAAATATCAGACCTTATCAGGAAATTACAAAAAGCCTAACCGACTATATATATAAATCCAACCCCTATTGGGTTTATGAAAAGATAAAACAACCCCTTAATGGGTTTATGAGAAGATAAAACCAGCCCCTAGTGGGTTTATGAAATCTATATCCTAAAGCAATGGGTTTTCACCTGAAATACTCTAATATATACTCAAAACACGTATAATAGAACCTAGATAGAGCTTATATCTTGGCACAATAGTGGTAAATATCAGGCCTTATAAAGAAACTACAAAAACCCTAACCGACCCTATAGATAAATCCAACCCATAGTGGATTTATGAAAAGATAAAACCAACTATTAGTGGGTTTATGAAAAGATAAAACCAACCCCTAGTGTGTTTATGAAATCTAAATCCTAAAGATAATGGGCTTTCACCCGAAATACTCTAAGACATATTCTAAACACATATAATAGAACCTAAATAGAGCTTATATCATAGCACAATTGTGGTAAATATCAGGCCTTATAAGGAAATTACAAAAACCCTAACCGACTCTAAAAGTAAATCCAACCCCTAGTGGATTTATGAAAAGATAAAACCAACCCTTAGTGGGTTTATGAAAAGATAAAACCAACACCTAGTGGGTTTATGAAATCTATATCCTAAAGCTAATGGGCTTTCACCTGAAATACTCTAATACATACTCAAAACATGTATAATAGAACCTAGATAGAGCTTATATCATGGCACAATAGCGGTAAATATCAGGCCTTATCAAGAAACTACAAATACCCTAACCGACCCTATAGATAAATCCAACCCATAGTGGATTTATGAAAAGATAAAACCAACCCTTAATGGGTTTATGAAAAGATAAAACCAACCCCTAATGGGTTTATGAAATCTATATCCTAAAGCTAATGGGTTTTCACCTGAAATACTCTAATACATACTCAAAACACGTATAATAGAACCTAAATAGAGCTTATATCATGGCACAATTGTGGTAAATATCAGGCCTTATTCAGAAACTACAAAAACCCTAACCGACCCTATTGATAAATCCAACCCATAATGGATTTATGAAAAGATAAAACCAACCCTTAATGGGTTTATGAAAAGATAAAACCAACCCTTGTGGGTTTATGAAATCTAAATCCTAAAGCTAATGGGTTTTCACCCGAAATACTCTAATACATACTCGAAACACATATAATAGACCCTAAATAGAGTTTATATCATGGCACAATAGTGGTAAATATCAGGCCTTATCAGGACCCCTAACTGACTCTAAAGATAAATCGAAACCCTAGTGGGTTGATGAAAAGATAAAATCAACCTCTAGTGGGTTTATGAAATCTAAATCCTAAAGCTAATGGGTTTTCACCCGAAATACTCTAATACATACTCTAAACACATATAATAAAACCTAAATAAAGTTTATATCATGGCACAATAGTCGTAAATACAGGCCTTACAAAAACCCTAACCGACTCTATAGATAAATCCAACCCCTAGTGGGTTTATTAAAAGATAAAACCAACCCTTAGTGGGTTTATGAAAAGATAAAACCAACACCTAGTGGGTTTATGAAATCTATATCCTAAAGCTAATGGGTTTTCACCTGAAATACTCTAATACATACTCAAAACACGTATAATAGAACCTAGATAGAGCTTATATCATGGCACAATAGTGGTAAATATCATGCCTTATCAAGAAACTACAAAAACCCTAACTGACCCTATAGATAAATCCAACCCATAGTGGATTTATGAAAAGATAAAACCAACCCTTAGTGGATTTATGAAAAGATAAAACCAACCCTAGTGGGTTTATGAAATCTAAATCCTAAAGCTAATGGGTTTCACCCGAAATACTCTAAGACATACTCTAAATACATATAATAGAACATAAATAGAGCTTATATCATGGCACAATAGTGGTAAATATCAGGCCTTATCAGGAAACTACAAAAACCCTAACCGACCCTATAGATAATTCCAACCCATAGTGGATTTATGAAAATATAAAACCAACAATTAATGGGTTTATGAAAAGATAAAACCAACCCCTAGTGGGTTTATGAAATCTAAATCCTAAAGCTAACTGGTTTCACCCGAAATACTCTAAGACATACTCTAAATACATATAATAGAACATAAATAGAGCTTATATCATGGCACAATAGTGGTAAATATCAGGCCTTATCAAGAAACTACAAAAACCCTAACCGACCCTATAGATAAATCCAACCCTAGTGGATTTATGAAAAGATCAACTATTATTGGGTTTATGAAAAGATAAAACCAACCACTAGTAGGTTAATGAAATATAAATCCTAAAGCTAATGGCCTTTTACCCGAAATACTCTAAGACATACTCTAAACACATATAATAGAACCTAAATAGAGCTTAAATCATGGCACAATTGTGGTAAATATTAGGCCTTATAAGGAAATTACAAAAACCCTAACCGACTCTATAGATAAATCCAACCCCTAGTGTGTTTATGAAAAGATAAAACCAACCCTTAGTGGGTTTATGAAAAGATAAAACAAACCCCTAATGGGTTTATGAAATCTATATCCTAAAGCTAATGGGTTTTCACCTGAAATACTCTAATACATACTCAAAACACGTATAATAGAACCTAGATAGAGCTTATATCATGGCACAATAGTGGTAAATATCAGTCCTTATCGGAAACTACCAAAACCCTATAGATAAATCCAACTCATAGTGGATTTATGAAAAGATAAAACCATCCCTTAATGGGTTTATGAAAAGATAAAACCAACTCCTAGTGGGTTTATGAAATCTAAATCCTAAAGCTAATGGGTTTTCACCCAAAATACTCTAAGACATACTCTAAACACATATAATAAAACCTAAATAGAGCTTATATCATGGCACAATTGTGGTAAATATCAGGCCTTATCAGGAAATTACAAAAACCCTAACCGACTCTACAGATAAATCCAACCCCTAGTGGGTTTATGAAAAGATAAAACAAACCCTTAGTGGGTTTATGAAAAGATAAAACCAACCCCTAATGGGTTTATGAAATCTATATCCTAAAGATAATGGGTTATCACCTGAAATACTCTAAGACATACTCAAAACACGTATAATAGAACCTAAATAGAGCTTATATCAAGGCACAATAGTGGTAAATATCAGGCCTTATTAGGAAACTACAAAAACCCTAACCGACCCTATAGATAAACCCAACCCATAGTGGATTTATGAAAAGATAAAACCAACTGTTAATGGGTTTATGAAAAGATAAAACTAACCCCTTGTGGGTTTATGAAATATAAATCCTAAAGCTAATGGGTTTTCACCCGAAATACTCTAATACATACTCTAAACACATATAATAGAACCTAAATAGAGTTTATATCATGACACAATAGTGGTAAATATCAGGCCTTACCAGGAAATTACAAAAACCCTAACCGACTCTAAAAATAAATCCAACCCCTAGTGTATTTATGAAAAGATAAAACCAACCCTTAGTGGGTTTATGAAAAGATAAAACCAACACCTAGTGGGTTTATGAAATCTATATCCTAAAGCTAATGGGTTTTCACCTGAAATACTCTAATACATACTCAAAACACGTATAATAGAACCTAGATAGAACTTATATCGTGGCACAGTTGTGGTAAATATCAGGCCTTATCAAGAAACTACAAAAACCCTAACCGACCCTATAGATAAATCCAACCCATAGTGGATTTATGAAAAGATAAAACCAACCCTTAGTGGGTTTATGAAAAGATAAAACCAACCCCTAGTGGGTTTATGAAATCTAAATCCTAAAGCTAATGGGCTTTCACCTGAAATACTCTAATACATACTCAAAACACGTATAATAGAACCTAGATAGAGCTTATATCATGGCACAATAGTGGTAAATATAAGGCCTTATTCGGAAACTACAAAAACCCTAACCGACCCTATAGATAAATCCAACCCATAATGGATTTATGAAAAGATAAAACCAACCCTTAATGGGTTTATGAAAAGATAAAACCAACCCTTGTGGGTTTATGAAATCTAAATCCTAAAGCTAATGGGTTTTCACCTGAAATACTCTAATACATACTCAAAACACGTATAATAGAACCTAGATAGAGCTTATATCATGGCACAATAGTGGTAAATATCAGGCCTTATCAAGAAACTACAAAAACCCTACCCGACCCTATAGATAAATCCAACCCAAAGTGGATTTATGAAAAGATAAAACCAACCCTTAGTGGGTTTATGAAAAGATAAAACCAACCCCTAGTGTGTTTATGAAATCTAAATCCTAAAGCTAATGGGCTTTTACCCGAAATACTCTAAGACATACTCTAAACACATATAATAGAACCTAAATAGGGCTTATATCATGGCACAATAGTGGTAAATATCAGGCCTTATCAGGAAATTACAAAAAACCTAACCGACTCTATAGATAAATCGAACCCCTAGTGGGTTTATGAAAAGATAAAACCAACCCTTAGTGGGTTTATGAAAAGATAAAACCAACACCTAGTGGGTTTATGAAATCTATATCATAAAGCTAATGGGTTTTCACCTGAAATACTCTAATACATACTCAAAACATGTATAATAGAACCTAGATAGAGCTTATATCATGGCACAATAGTGGTAAATATCAGGCCTTATCAAGAAACTACAGACACCCTAACCGACCCTATAGATAAATCCAACCCATAGTGGATTTATGAAAAGATAAAACCAACCCTTAATGGGTTTATGAAAAGATAAAACCAACCCCTAATGGGTTTATGAAATCTATTTCCTAAAGCTAATGGGTTTTCACCTGAAATACTCTAATACATACTCAAAACACGTATAATAGAACCTAGATAGAGCTTATATCATGGCACAATAGTGGTAAATATAAGGCCTTATTCGGAAACTACAAAAACCCTAACCGACCCTATAGATAAATCCAACCCATAATGGATTTATGAAAAGATAAAACCAACCCTTAATGGGTTTATGAAAAGATAAAACCAACCCTTGTGGGTTTATGAAATCTAAATCCTAAAGCTAATGGGTTTTCACTCGAAATACTCTAATACATACTCTAAACACATATAATAGAACCTAAATAGAGTTTATATCGTGGCACAATAGTGGTAAATATCAGGCCTTATCAGAAAATTACAAAACCCCTAACAGACTCTAAAGATAAATCGAACCACTAGTGGGTTGATGAAAAGATAAAATCAACCCTTAGTGGGTTTATGAAAAGATAAAACCAACCCCTAGTGGGTTTATGAAATCATTATCCTAAAGCTAATGGGTTTTCACCTGAAATACTCTATTACATGCTCAAAACACGTATAATAGAACCTAGATAGAGCTTATATCCTGGCACAATAGTAGTAAATATCAGGCCTTATCAAGAAACTACAAAAACCCTAACCGACCCTATAGATAAATCCAACCCATAGTGGATTTATGAAAAGATAAAACCAACCCTTAGTGGGTTTATGAAAAGATAAAACCAACCCCTAGTGGGTTTATGAAATTTAAATCCTAAAGCTAATGGGTTTTCACCCGAAATACTCTAAGACATACTCTAAATACATATAATATAACGTAAATAGAGCTTATATCATGGCACAATTGTGGTAAATATCAGGCCTTATCAGGAAATTACAAAAACCCTAACCGACTCTATAGATAAATCCAACCCCTAGTGTGTTTATGAAAAGATAAAACCAACCCTTAGTGGGTTTATGAAACCCCTAATGGGTTTATGAAATCTATATCCTAAAGCTAATGGGTTTTCACCTGAAATACTCTAATACATACTCAAAACACGTATAATAGAACCTAGATAGAGCTTATATCATGGCACAATAGTGGTAAATATCAGGCCTTATTAGGAAACCACAAAAACCCTAACCGACCTTATAGATACATCCAACCCATAGTGGATTTATGAATAGATAAAACCAACCCTTAATGGGTTTATGAAGAGATAAAACCAACCCCTTGTGGGTTTATGAAATGTAAATCCTAAAGCTAATGGGTTTTCACCCGAAATACTCTAATACATACTCTAAACACATATAATAAAACCTAAATAAAGTTTATATCATGGCACAATAGTCGTTAATACATGCCTTACAAAAACCCGAACCGACTCTATAGATAAATCCAACCCCTAGTGGGATTATTAAAAGATAAAACCAACCCTTAGTGGGTTTATGAAAAGATAAAACCAACACCTAGTGGGTTTATGAAATCTATATCCTAAAGCTAATGGGTTTTCACCTGAAATACTCTAATACATACTCAAACCACATATAATAGAACCTAGATAGAGCTTATATCATGGCACAATAGTGGTAAATATCAGGCCTTATCAAGAAACTACAAAAACCCTAACCGACCCTATAGATAAATCCAACCCATAGTGGATTTATGAAAAGATAATACCAACCCTTAGTGGGTTTATGAAATCTAAATCCTAAAGCTAATGGGTTTCACCCGAAATACTCTAAGACATACTCTAAATAATATAATAGAACATAAATAGAGCTTATATCATGGCACAATAGTGGTAAATATCAGGCCTTATCAAGAAACTACAAAAACCCTAACCGACCCTATAGATAAATCCAACCCATAGTGGATTTTTGAAAAGATAAACCCAACCCTTAGTGGGTTTATGAAAAGATAAAACCAACCCCTAGTGGGTTTATGAAATCTAAATCCTAAAGCTAATGGGTTTCACCCGAAATACTCTAAGACATACTCTAAATACATATAATAGAAAATAAATAGAGCTTATATCATGGCACAATAGTGGTAAATATCAGGCCTTATAAAGAAACTACAAAAACTATAACCGACCCTATAGATAAATCAAACCCATAGTGGATTTATGAAAAGATAAAACCAACCCTTAGTGGGTTTATGAAAAGATAAAACCAACCCCTATTGGGTTTATGAAATCTAAATCCTAAAGCTAATGGGTTTTCACCCGAAATACTCTAAGACATACTCTAACCACATATAATAGAATCTAAATAGAGCTTATATCATGGCACAATTTTGGTAAATATCAGGCCTTATCAGGAAATTACAAAAACCCTAACCGACTCTATAGATAAATCCAACCCCTAGTGGGTTTATGAAAAGATAAAACAAACCCTTAGTGGGTTTATGAAAAGATAAAACCAAACCCTAATGGGTTTATGAAATCTATATCCTAAAGCTAATGGGTTTTCACCTAAAATACTCTTATACATACTCAAAACACGTATAATAGAACCTAGATAGAGCTTATATCATGGCACAATAGTGGTAAATATCAGGCCTTTTCAGGAAACTACAAAAACCCTAACCGACTCTATAGATAAATCCAACCCCTAGTGTGTTTATGAAAAGATAAAACCAACCCTTAGTGGGTTTATGAAAAGATAAAACCAACACCTAGTGGGTTTATGAAATCTATATCCTAAAGCTAATAGGTTTTCACCTGAAATACTCTAATACATACGCAAAACACGTATAGTAGAACCTAGATATTGCTTATATCATGGCACAATAGTGGTAAATATCAGGCCTTATCAAGAAACTACAAAAACCCTAACCGACCCTATAGATAAATCCAACCCATAGTGGATTTATGAAAAGATAAAACCAACCCTTAGTTGGTTTATGAAAAGATAAAACCAACCCCTAGTGGGTTTATGAAATCTAAATCCTAAAGCTAATGGGCTTTCACCCAAAATACTCTAAGACATACTGTAAACACATATAATAGAACCTAAATAGGGCTTATATCATGGCACAATAGTGGTAAATATTAGGCCTTATCAGGAAATTACAAAAACCCTAACCGAATCTATAGATAAATCCAACCCCTAGTGGATTTATGAAAAGATAAAACCAACCCCTAGTGGATTTATGAAAAGATAAAACCAACCCCTAGTGGATTTATGAAAAGATAAAACCAACCCTTAGTGGGTTTACGAAAAGATAAAACCAAACCCTAGTGGGTTTATGAAATCTATATCCTAAAGCTAATGGGTTTTCACCCGAAATACTCTAAGACATACACTAAACACGTATAATAGAACCTAGATAGAGCTTATATCCTGGCACAATAGTGGTAAATATCAGGCCTTATCAAGAAACTACAAAAACCCTAACCGACCCTATAGATAAATCCAACCCATAGTGGATTTATGAAAAGATAAAACCAACCATTAGTGGGTTTATGAAAAGATAAAACTAACCCCTAGTGGGTTTATGAATTCTAAATCCTAAAGCTAACGTGTTTTCACCTGAAATACTCTAATGCATACTCAAAACACGTATAATAAAACCAAGATAGAGCTTATATCATGGCACAATAGTGGTAAATATCAGGCCTTATCAGTAAACTACAAAAACCCTAACCGAATCTATAGATAAGTCCAACCCCTAGTGGATTTATGAAAAGATAAAACCAACCCGTAGTGGGTTTATGAAAAGATAAAACCAACCCTTAGTGGGTTTATGTAAAGATAAAACCAACCCTTAGTGGGTTTATGTAAAGATCAAACCAACCACTAGTGAGTTTATGAAATCTAAATCCTAAAACAAATGGGTGATCACCGGAAATACTCTAAGACATAATCTAAACACATATAATAGAACCTAAATAGAGCTTATATCATGGCACAATAGTGGTAAATATCAGGCCTTATCAGGAAATTACAAAAACCCTAACCGACTCTATAGATAAATCCAACCCCTAGTGGGTTTATGAAATGATAAAACCAACCCTTAGTGGGTTTATGAAAAGATAAAACCAACCCCAAGTGGGTTTATGAAATCTATATCCTAAAGCTAATGGGTTTTCACTTGAAATACTCTAATACATACTCAAAACACGTATAATCGAACCTAGATAGAGCTTATATCATGGCACAATAGTGGTAAATATCAGGCCTTATCAAGAAACTACAAAAACACTAACCTTCCCTATAGATAAATCCAACCCCTAGTGGGTTTATGAAAAGATAAAACCAAACCCTTAGTGGGTTTATGAAAAGATAAAACCAACCCCTAGTGGGTTTATGAAATCTATATCCTAAAGCTAATGGGTTTTCACCTGAAATACTCTAATACATACTCAAAACATGTATCATAAAACCTAGATAGAGCTCATATCATGGCACAATAGTGGTAAATATCAGGCCTTATCAGGAAACTACAAAAACCCTAACCGAATCTATAGATAAATCCAACCCCTAGTGGATTTATGAAAATATAAAACCAACCCTTTGTGGGTTTATGAAAAGATAAAACCAACCCCTAGTGGGTTTATTAAATCAAAATCCTAAAGCTAATGGGTTTCACCAGAAATACTCTAAGACATACTCTAAACACATATAATAGAACCTAAATAGAGCTTATATCATGGAACAATAGTGGTAAATATCAGGCCTTATAAGGAAATTACAAAAACCCTAACCGACTCTATAGATAAATCCAACCCCTAGTGGGTTTATGAAAAGATAAAACCAACCCCTAGTGGGTTTATGAAATCTAAATCCTAAAGCTAATGGTTTTTCACCCGTAATACTCTAACACATACTCTAAACACATATAATAAAACCTAAATAAAGCTTATATCATGGCACAATAGTGGTAAATATCAGGCCTTATAAATAAATTACAAAAACCCTAACTGACTCTATAGATAAATCCAACCCCTACTGGGTTTATGAAAAGATAAAACCAACCCTTAGTGGGTTTATGAAAAGATAAAACCAACCCCTAGTGGGTTTATGTAATCTATATCCTAAAGCTAATGGGTTTTCACCTGAAATACTCTAATACATACTCAAAGCACGTATAATAGAACCTAGATAAAGCTTATATCATGGCACAATAGTGGTAAATATCAGGCCTTATCAAGAAACTACAAAAACCCTAACCGACACTATAGATAAATCCAACCCATTGTGGATTTATGAAAAGATAAAACCCTCCCTTAGTGTGTTTATGAAAAGATGAAACCAACCCCTAGTGGGTTTATGAAATCTAAATCCTAAAGCTAATGGGTTTTCACCTGAAATACTCTAATACATACTCAAAACACATATAATAGAACCTAGATAGAGCTTATATCATGGCACAATAGTGGTAAATATCAGGCCTTATCAGGAAACTACAAAAACCCTAACCGACACTATAGATAAATCCAACCCATTGTGGATTTATGAAAAGATAAAACCCTCCCTTAGTGGGTTTATGAAAAGATGAAACCAACCCCTAGTGGGTTTATGAAATCTAAATCCTAAAGCTAAAGGGCTTTCACCTGAAATACTCTAATATATACTCAAAAAACGTATAATCGAACCTAGATAGAGCTTATATCATGGCACAATAGTGTTAAATATCAGGCCTTATCAAGAAACTACAAAACCCTAACCTTCCCTATAGATAAATCCAACCCCTAGTGGGTTTATGAAAAGATAAAACCAAACCCTTAGTGGGTTTATGAAAAGATAAAACCAAACCCTAGTGGGTTTATGAAATCTATATCCTAAAGCTAATGGGTTTTCACCTGAAATTCTCTAATACATACGCAAAACACGTATAGTAGAACCTAGATATTGCTTATATCATGGCACAATAGTGGTAAATATCAGGCCTTATTAAGAAACTACAAAAACCCTAACCGACCCTATAGATAAATCCAACCCATAGTGCATTTATGAAAAGATAAAACCAACCCGTAGTGGGTTTATGAAAAGATAAAACCAACCCTTAGTGGGTTTATGAAAAGATAAAACCAAACCGTAGTGGGTTTAGGAAATCTATATCCTAAAGCTAATGGGTTTTCACCCAAAATACTCTAAGACATACTCTAAACACATATAATAGAACCTAGATAGAGCTTATATCCTGGCACAATAGTGGTAAATATCAGGCCTTATCAAGAAACTACAAAAACCCTAACCGACCCTATAGATAAATCCAACCCATAGTGGATTTATGAAAAGATAAAACCAACCCTTAGTGGGTTTATGAAAAGATAAAATCAACCCCTAGTGGGTTTATGAAATCTAAATCCTAAAGCTAATGGGTTTTCACCCGAAATAATCTAAGACTTACTCTAAACACATATAATAGAACCTAAATAGAGCTTATATCATGGCACAATAGTGGTAAATATCAGGCCTTATCAGGAAATTACAAAAACCCTAACCGACTCTATAGATAAATCCAACCCCTAGTGGGTTTATGAAATGATAAAACCAACCCTTAGTGAGTTTATGAAAAGATAAAACCAACCCCAAGTGGGTTTATGAAATCTATATCCTAAAGCTAATGGGTTTTCACTTGAAATACTCTAATACATACTCAAAACATGTATAATCGAACCTAGATAGAGCTTATATCATGGCACAATAGTGGTAAATATCAGGCCTTATCAAGAAACTACAAAAACTCTAACCTTCCCTATAGATAAATCCAACCCCTAGTGGGTTTATGAAAAGATAAAACCAAACCCTTAGTGGGTTTATGAAAAGATAAAACCAACAATAGTGGGTTTATGAAATCTATATCCTAAAGCTAATGGGTTTTCACCTGAAATACTCTAATACATACTCAAAACATGTATAATAAAACCTAGATAGAGCTCATATCATGGCACAATAGTGGTAAATATCAGGCCTTATCAGGAAACTACAAAAACCCTAACCGAATCTATAGATAAATCCAAAACCTAGTGGATTTATGAAAATATAAAACCAACCCTTAGTGGGTTTATGAAAAGATAAAACCAACCCCTAGTGGGTTTATTAAATCTAAATCCTAAAGCTAATGGGTTTTCATCAGAAATACTCTAAGACATACTCTAAACACATATAATAGAACCTAAATAGAGCTTATATCATGGCACAATAGTGGTAAATATCAGGCCTTATAAATAAATTACAAAAACCCTAACTGACTCTATAGATAAATCCAACCCCTACTGGGTTTATGAAGAGATAAAACCAACCCTTAGTGGGTTTATGAAAAGATAAAACCAACCCTAGTGGGTTTATGTAATCTATATCCTAAAGCTAATGGGTTTTCACCTGAAATACTCTAATACATACTCAAAGCACGTATAATAGAACCTAGATAAAGCTTATATCATGGCACAATAGTGGTAAATATCAGGCCTTATCAAGAAACTACAAAAACCCTAACCGACACTATAGATAAATCCAACCCATTGTGGATTTATGAAAAGATAAAACCATCCCTGAGTGGGTTTATGAAAAGATGAAACCAACCCCTAGTGGGTTTACGAAATCTAAATCCTAAAGCTAATGGGTTTTCACCTGAAATACTCTAATACATACTCAAAACACATATAATAGAACCTAGATAGAGCTTATATCATGGCACAATAGTGGTAAATATCAGGTCTTATCAGGAAACTACAAAAACCCTAACCGACACTATAGATAAATCCAACCCATTGTGGATTTATGAAAAGATAAAACCCTCCCTTAGTGGGTTTATGAAAATATGAAACCAACCCCTAGTGGGTTTATGAAATCTAAATCCTAAAGCTAAAGGGCTTTCACCTGAAATACTCTAATACATACTCAAAACACGTATAATCGAACCTAGATAGAGCTTATATCATGGCACAATAGTGTTAAATATCAGGCCTTATCAAGAAACTACAAAAACCCTAACCTTCCCTATAGATAAATCCAACCCCTAGTGGGTTTATGAAAAGATAAAACCAAACCCTTAGTTGGTTTATAAAAAGATAAAACCAAACCCTAGTGGGTTTATGAAATCTATGTCCTAAAGCTAATGGGTTTTCACCTGAAATACTCTAATACATACGCAAAACACGTATAGTAGAACCTAGATATTGCTTATATCATGGCACAATAGTGGTAAATATCAGGCCTTATCAAGAAACTACAAAAACCCTAACCGACCCTATAGATAAATCCAACCCATAGTGGATTTATGAAAAGATAAAACCAACCCTTAGTTGGTTTATGAAAAGATAAAACCAACCCCTAGTGGGTTTATGAAATCTAAATCCTAAATCTAATGGGCTTTCACCCAAAATACTCTAAGACATACTGTAAACACATATAATAGAACCTAAATAGGGCTTATATCATGGCACAATAGTGGTAAATATCAGGCCTTATCAGGAAATTACAAAAACCCTAACCGAATCTATAGATAAATCCAACCCCTAGTGGATTTATGAAAAGATAAAACCAACCCCTAGTGGGTTTATGAAAAGATAAAACAAACCCTTAGTGGGTTTATGAAAAGATAAAACCAAACCCTAGTGGGTTTATGAAATCTATATCCTAAAGCTAATGGGTTTTCACCCGAAATACTCTAAGACATACACTAAACACGTATAATAGAACCTAGATAGAGCTTATATCCTGGCACAATAGTGGTAAATATCAGGCCTTATCAAGAAACTACAAAAACCCTAACCGACCCTATAGATAAATCCAACCCATAGTGGATTTATGAAAAGATAAAACCAACCCTTAGTGGGTTTATGAAAAGATAAAACTAACCCCTAGTGGGTTTATGAATTCTAAATCCTAAAGCTAACGGGTTTTGCACCTGAAATACTCTAATACATACTCAAAACACGTATAATCGAACCTAGATAGAGCATATATCATGGCACAATAGTGGTAAATATCAGGCCTTATCAAGAAACTACAAAAACCCTAACCGACCCTATAGATAAATCGAACCCCTAGTGGATTTATGAAAAGATAAAACAAAACCCTTAGTGGGTTTATGAAAAGATAAAACCAACCCGTAGTGGGTTTATGAAATCTATATCCTAAAGCAAATGGGTTTTCACCTAAAATACTCTAATACAAACTCAAAACATGTATAATAAAACCTAGATAGAGCTTATATCATGGCACAATAGTGGTAAATATCAGGCCTTATCAGTAAACTACAAAAACCCTAACCGAATCTATAGATAAATCCAACCCCTAGTGGATTTATGAAAAAATAAAACCAACCCGTAGTGGGTTTATGAAAAGATAAAACCAACCCTTAGTGGGTTTATGAAAAGATAAAACCAAACCCTAGTGGGTTTACGAAATCTATATCCTAAAGCTAATGGGTTTTCACCCAAAATACTCTAAGACATACTCTAAACACAAATAATAGAACCTAAATAGGGCTTATATCATGGCACAATAGCGGTAAATATCAGGCCTTATCAGGAAATTACAAAAACCCTAACCGAATCTATAGATAAATCCAACCCCTAGTGGATTTATGAAAAGATAAAACCAACCCCTAGTGGGTTTATGAAAAGATAAAACAAACCCTTAGTGGGTTTATGAAAAGATAAAACCAAACCCTAGTGGGTTTATGAAATCTATATCCTAAAGCTAATGGGTTTTCACCCGAAGTACTCTAAGACATACACTAAACACGTATAATAGAACCTAGATAGAGCTTATATCCTGGCACAATAGTGGTAAATATCAGGCCTTATCAAGAAACTACAAAAACCCTAACCTTCCCTATAGATAAATCCAACCCCTAGTGGGTTTATGAAAAGATAAAACCAACCCCTAGTGGGTTTATGAAATCTATATCCTAAAGCTAATGGGTTTTCACCTGAAATACTCTAATACATACTCAAAACATGTATAATAAAACCTAGATAGAGCTCATATCATGGCACAATAGTGGTAAATATCAGGCCTTATAAATAAATTACAAAAACCCTAACTGACTCTATAGATAAATCCAACCCCTACTGGGTTTATGAAAAGATAAAACCAACCCTTAGTGGGTTTATGAAAAGATAAAACCAACCCCTAGTGGGTTTATGTAATCTATATCCTAAAGCTAATGGATTTTCACCTGAAATACTCTAATACATACTCAAAACACATATAATAGAACCTAGATAGAGCTTATATCATGGCACAACAGTGGTAAATATCAGGCCTTATCAGGAAACTACAAAAACCCTAACCGACCTTGTAGATAAATCCAACCCCAAGTGGATTTATGAAAAGATAAAACCAACCCTTAGTGGGTTTATGAAAAGATAAAACCAACCCATAGTGGGTTTGTGAAATCTAAGTCTTAAAACAAATGGGTTATCACCCGAAATACTCGAAGACATAATCTAAACACATATAATAGAACCTAAATAGAGCTTATATCATGGCACAATAGTGGTAAATTATAGGCTTTTTAGGAATTTACAAAAGCCCTAACCGAATCTATAGATAAATCCAACCCCTAGTGGATTTATGAAAATATAAAACCAACCCTTAGTGGGTTTATGAAAAGATAAAACCAACCCCTAGTGGGTTTATTAAATCTAAATCCTAAAGCTAATGGGTTTTCACCAGAAATACTCTAAGACATACTCTAAACACATATAATAGAACCTAAATAGAGCTTATATCATGGAACAATAGTGGTAAATATCAGGCCTTATCAGGAAATTACAAAAACCCTAACCGACTCTATAGATAAATCCAACCCCTAGTGGGCTTATGAAAAGATAAAACCAACCCCTAGTGGGTGTATGAAATCTAAATCCTAAAGCTAATGGTTTTTCACCCGTAATACTCTAACACATACTCTAAACACATATAATACAACCTAAATAGAGCTTATATCATGGCACAATAGTGGTAAATATCAGGCCTTATAAATAAATTACAAAAACCCTAACTGACTCTATAGATAAATCCAACCCCTACTGGGTTTATGAAAAGATAAAACCAACCCTTAGTGGGTTTATGAAAAGATAAAACCAACCCCTAGTGGGTTTATGTAATCTATATCCTAAAGCTAATGGATTTTCACCTGAAATACTCTAATACATACTCAAAACACATATAATAGAACCTAGATAGAGCTTATATCATGGCACAACAGTGGTAAATATCAGGCCTTATCAGGAAACTACAAAAACCCTAACCGACACTATAGATAAATCCAACACATTGTGGATTTATGAAAAGATAAAACCCTCCCTTAGTGGGTTTATGAAAAGATGAAACCAACCCCTAGTGGGTTTATGAAATCTAATAGTGGTAAATATCAAGCCTTATGAGGAAACTACAAGAACCATAACCGACCTTGTAGATAAATCCAACCCCAAGTGGATTTATGAAAAGATAAAACCAACCCTTAGTGGGTTTATGAAAAGATAAAACCAACCCATAGTGGGTTTGTGAAATCTAAGTCTTAAAACAAATGGGTTATCACCCGAAATACTCGAAGACATAATCTAAACACATATAATAGAACCTAAATAGAGCTTATATCATGGCACAATAGTGGTAAATTATAGGCTTTTTAGGAATTTACAAAAGCCCTAACCGAATCTATAGATAAATCCAACCCCTAGTCGGTTTATGAAAACATAAAACCAACCCTTAGTGGGTTTATGAAGAGATAAAACCAACCCCTAGTGGGTTTATGAAAAGTATATCCTAAATTTAATGGGTTTTCACCTGAAATACTCTAATACATACTCAAAACACATATAATAGAACCTAGATAGAGTTTATATCATGGCACAATAGTGGTAAATATCAGGCCTTATCAGGAAAATACAAAAACCCTAGCCGACCCTATAGATAGATCCAAACCATCGTGGATTTATGAAAAGATAAAACCAACCCTTAGTGGGTTTATGAAAAGATAAAACCAACCCCTAGTTGGTTTATGAAATCTAAATCCTAAAGTTAATGGGCTTTCACCCGAAATACTCTAAGACATACTCTAAACACATATAATAGAACCTAAATAGAGCTTATATCATGGCACAATAGTGGTAAATATCAGGCCTTATCAAGAAATTACAAAAACCCTAACCAACTTTATAGATAAATCGAACCCCTAGTGGGTTAATGAAAAGATAAAACCAACCCTTAGTGGGTTTATGAAAAGATAAAACCAACCCCTAGTGGGTTTATGAAATCTAAATCCTAAAGCTAATGGGTTTTCACCTGAAATTCTCTAATACATACTCAAAACACGTATACTAGAACCTAGATAGAGCTTATATCATGGCACAATAGTGGTAAATATCAGGCCTTATAAGGATACTACAAAAACCCTAACCGACCATATAGATAAGTCCAACCCATAATGGATTTATGAAAAGATAAAACCAACCCTTAATTGGATTATGAAAAGATAAAACCAACCCCTAGTGGGTTTATGAAATCGAGATCCTAAAGCTAATGGGTTTTCACCCGAAATACTATAAGACAAACTCTAAATACATATAATAAAACCTAAATAGAGCTTATATCATGGCACAATAGTGGTAAATATCAAGCCCTATCAGGAAACTACAAAAACCCTAACAGACCCTATAGATAAATCCAACCCATAGTGGATTTATGAAAAGATAAAACCAACCCTTAGTGGGTTTATGAAAAGATAAAACCGACCCCTAGTGGGTTTATGAAATCTAAAGCCTAAAGTTAATAGGTTTTCACCCGAAATACTCTAAGACGTACTCTAAACACTTATAATAGAACATAAATAGAGCTTATATCATGGCACAATAGTGGTAAATATCTGGCCTTATCAGGAAATTACAAAAACCCCTGCTGACTCTATCGATAAATCGAACCCCTAGTGGGTTTATGAAAAGATAAAACCAACCCTTAGTGGGTTTATGAAAATATAAAACGAACCCCTAGTGGGTTTATGAAATCTAAATCCTAAAGCTAATGGGTTTTCACCCGAAATACTCTAGGACATATTCTAAACACATATATTATAACATAAATAGAGCTTATATCATGGCCCAATAGTGGTATATATCAGGCCTTATAAGAAAACTACAAAAACCCTAACCGACCCTATAGATAAATCCAACCCATAATGGATTTATGAAAAGATAAAATCAACCCTTAATGGTTTTATGTAACGATAAAACCAACCCGTAGTGGGTTTATGAAATCTAAATCCTAAAGCTAATGGGTTTTGACCCGAAATACTCTAAGACATACTCTAAACACATATAATAGAACCTAAATAGAGCTTATATCATGGCACAATAGTGGTAAATATCAGGCCTTATAAGGAAATTACAAAAACCCTAACCGACTCTATCGAGAAATCGAACCCCTAGTGGGTTTATGAAAAGATAAAACCAACCCTTAGTGGGTTTATAAAAAGATAAAACCAACCCCTAGTGGGTTTATGAAATCTATATCCTAAAGCCAATGGGTTTTCACCTTAAATACTCTAATACATACTCAAAACATGTATAATAGAACCTAGATAGAGCTTATATCATGCCACAATAGTGGTAAATATCATGCCTTATCAGGAAACTACAAAAACCCTAAACTATCCTATAGATAAATCCAACCCATAGTGGATTTATGAAAAGATAAAACCAACCCTTAGTGGGTTTATGAAAAGATAAAACCAACCCCTAGTGAGTTTATGAAATCTAAATCCTAAAGCTAATGGGTTTTCACCCGAAATACTCTAAGACATACTCTAAACACATATAATAGAACCTAAATAGAGCTTATATCATGGCACAATAGTGGTAAATATAAGGGCTTATCAAGAAATTACAAAAACCTAACCGACTCTATCGATAAATCGAACCCCTAGTGGGTTTATAAAAAGATAAAACCAACCCTTAGTGGGTTTCTGAAAAGATAAAACCAACCCCTAGTGGGTTTATGAAATCTATATCCTAAAGCTAATGGGTTTTCACTTGAAATACTCTAATACATACTCAAAACACGTATAATAGAAACTAGATAGAGTTTATATCATGGCACAATACTGGTAAATATCAGGCCTTATCAGGAAACTACAAAAACCCTAACCAACCCTATAGATAAATCCAACCCATAGTGGATTTATGAAAAGATAAAACCAACCCTTAGTGGGTTTATGAAAATATAATACTAACCACTAGTGAGTTTATGAAATCTAAATCCTAAAACAAATGGGTTATCACCCGAAATAATCTAAGACATACTCTAAAAACATAAAATAAAACCTAAATAAAGCTTATACTATGGCACAATAGTGCTAAATATCAAGCATTATCAGGAAACTACAAAAACCCTAACATACCCTATACATAAATCCAACACATAGTGGATTTATGAAAAGACAAAACCAACACTTAGTGGGTTTATGAAATGATAAAACCAACCCCTAGTGGGTTTATGAAATCTAAATCCTAAAGCTAATGGGTTTTCATCCGAAATACTCTAAGACATACTCTAAATACATATAATAGAACCTAAATGGAGCTTATATCATGGCACAATAGTGGTAAATATCAGGCCTTATCAGGAAACTACAAAAACCCTAACCGACCCTATAGATAAATCTAACCCATAGTGGATTTATGAAAAGATAAAACGAACTCTTAGTGGGTTTATGAAAAGATAAAACCAACCACTAGTGAGTTTATGAAATCTAAATCCTAAAACAAATGGGTTATAGCCCGAAATACTCTAAGACATACTCTAAACACATATAATAAAACCTAAATAGAGCTTATATCATGGCACAATAGTGGTAAATATCAAGCCTTATCAGGAAACTACAAAAACCCTAACATACCCTATAGATAAATCCAACCCATAGTGGATTTATGAAAAGACAAAACCAACACTTAGTGGGTTTATGAAAAGATAAAACCAACCCCTAGTGGGTTTATGAAATCTAAATCCTAAAGCTAATGGGTTTTGACCCGAAATACTCTAAGACATACTCTAAACACATATAATAGAACCTAAATAGAGCTTATACCATGGCACAATAGTGGTAAAAAACAGGCCTTATTAGGAAACTACAAAAACCCTAACCAACCCTATAGATAAATCCAAACCTAAAGCTAATGGGTTTATGAAAAGATAAAACCAACCCTTAGTGGTTTATGATAAGATACAACCAACCACTAGTGAGTTTATGAAATCTAAATCTTAAAACAAATGTGTTATCACCCGAAATACTCTAAGACATACTCTAAACACATATAATAAAACCTAAATAGAGCTTATATCATGGCACAATAGTAGTAAATATCACGCCTTATAAGGAAATTACAAAAACCCTAATCGAATCTATAGATAAATCCAACCCCTAGTGGGTTTATGAGAAGATAAACCAACCCTTAGTGGGTTTATGAAAAGAGAAAACCAACCCCTAATGGGTTTATGAATTCTATATCCTAAAGCTAATGGGTTTTCACCTGAAGTACTCTAATACATACTCAAAACACGTATAATAGAACCTAGCAAGACCTTATATCATGACACAATAGTGGTAAATATCAGGCCTTATCAGGAAACTACAAAAACCCTAACCGACCCTATAGATAAATCCAACCCATCGTGGATTTATAAAAAGATAAAACTAACCCTTAGTGGGTTTATGAAAAGATAAAACCAAACCCTAGTGGGTTTATGAAATCTAAATCCTAAAGTTAATGAGTTTTCACCCGAAATACTCTAATACATACTCAAAACACGTATAATAAAACCTAGATAGAGCTTATATCATGGCACAATAATGGTAAATATCAGACCTTATCAGGAAACTACAAAAACCCTAACCGACCCTATAGATAAATCCAACCCATCGTGGATTTATGAAAAGATAAAACCAACCCTTAGTGGGTTTATGAAATCTAAATCCTAAAGCTAATAGGTTTTCACCCGAAATACTCTAAGACATACTCTAAACACATATAATAGAACCTAAATAAAGCTTATATCATGGCCCAATAGTGGTAAATATCAGGCCTTATCAGGAAAATACCAAAACCCTAACCGATTCTATAGATAAATCGAACCCCTAGTGGGTTTATGAAAAGATAAAACCAACCCTTAGTGGGTTTATGAAAAGATAAAACCAACCCCTAGTGGGTTTATGAAATCTATATCCTAAAGCAAATGGGTTTTCACCTAAAATACTCTAATACATACTCAAAACATGTATAATAGAACCTAGATAGAGCTTATATCATGGCACAATAGTGGTAAATATCAGGCCTGATAAGGAAACTACAAAAACCCTAACTGACCCTATAGATAAATCCAACCCATAATGGAATTATGAAAAGATAAAACCAACCCTTAATGGGTTTATGAAAAGATAAAACCAAACCCTAGTGGGTTTATGAAATCTAAATCCTAAAGCAAATGGGTTTTCACACGAAATACTCTAAAAAATACTCTAAACACATATAATAAAACCTAAATAGAGCTTATATCATGGCACAATAGTGGTAAATATCAAGCCTTATCAGGAAACTACAAAAACCCTAACATACCCTATAGATAAATCCAACCAATAGTGGATTTATGAAAAGATAAAACCAACCCTTAGTGGGTTTATGAAAAAATAAAACCAACCCCTAGTGGGTTTATGAAATCTAAATCCTAAAGCTAATGGGTTTTCACCCGAAATACTCTAAGACATACTCTAAACACATATAATAGAACCTAAATAGAGCTTATATCATGGCACAATAGTGGTAAATATCAGGCCTTATCAAGAAATTACAAAAACCCTAACCGACTCTATCGATAAATCGAATCCCTAGTGGGTTTATGAAAAGATAAAACCAACCTTTAGTGGGTTTATGAAAAGATAAAACCAACCCCTAGTGGGTTTATGAAATCTATATCCTAAAGCTAAAGGGTTTTTACTTGAAATACTCTAATACATACTCAAAACACGTATAATAGAACCTAGATAGAGCTTATATTATGGCACAATAGTGGTAAATATCAGGCCTTATCAGGAAACTACAAAAACCTTAACCGACCCTATAGATAAATCCAACCCATAGTGGATTTATGAAAAGATAAAACCAACCCATAGCGGGTTTATGAAAAGATAAAACCAACCACTAGTGAGTTTATGAAATCTAAATCCTAAAACAAATGGGTTATCACCCGAAATACTCTAAGACATACTCTAAACACATATAATAAAACCTAAAGAGAGCTTATATCATGGCACAATAGTGGTAAATATCAGGCCTTATAAGTAAATTACAAAAACCCTAATCGACTCTATAGATAAATCCAACCCCAAGTGGGTTTATGAGAAGATAAACCAACCCTTAGTGGGTTTATGAAAAGATAAAACCAACCTCTAGTGGGTTTATGAAATCTATATCCTAAAGCAAATGGGTTTTCACCTAAAATACTCTAATACATACTCAAAACACGTATAATAGAACCTAGATAGAGCTTATATCATGGCACAATAGTGGTAAATATCAGGCCTTATAAGGAAACTACAAAAACCCTAACTGACCCTATAGATAAATCCAACCCATAATGGAATTATGAAAAGATAAAACAAACCCTTAATGGGTTTATGAAAAGATAAAACCAAACCCTAGTGGGTTTATGAAATCTAAATCCTAAAGCAAATGGGTTTTCACACGAAATACTCTAAGACATACTCTAAACACATATAATAAAACCTAAATAGAGCTTGTATCATGGCACAATAGTGTTAAATATCAAGCCTTATCAGGAAACTACAAAAACCCTAACATACCCTATAGATAAATCCAACCAATAGTGGATTTATGAAAAGATAAAACCAACCCTTAGTGGGTTTATGAAAAGATAAAACCAACCCCTAGTGGGTTTATGAAATCTAAATCCTAAAGCTAATGGGTTTTCACCCGAAATACTCTAAGACATACTCTAAACACATATAATAGAACCTAAATAGAGGTTATATCATGGCACAATAGTGGTAAATATCAGGCCTTATCAAGAAATTACAAAAACCCTAACCGACTCTATCGATAAATCGAATCCCTAGTGGGTTTATAAAAAGATATAACCAACTAAGGGTTGGTTTTATATTTTCCTTAAACCCACTAGGGGTTGGATTTATCTATAGAGTCGGTTAGGGTTATAAGGTCTGATATTTACCACTATTGTGCCATGACATAAGCTCTATTTAGGTTTTATTATATGTGTTTTTAGTATGTCATAGAATATTGTGCCATGACATAAGCTCTATTTAGGTTTTATCTTTTCATAAACCCACTAAGGGTTAGTTTTATCTTTTCATAAACCCTCTAGGGTTGGATTTATCTATAGAGTCGGTTAAGGTTTTTGTAGTTTCCTCATAAGGCCTGATATTTACCACTATTGTGCTATGATATAAGCTCTATTTAGGTTCTATTATATGTGTTTAGAGTATGTCTTAGAGTATTTCGGGTGAAAACCCATTAGCTTTAGGAATTAGATTTCATAAACACACTAGGGATTGGTTTTATCTTTTCATAAACCCACTAGGGTTGGTTTTATCTTTTCATAAACCCACTAGGGGTTGGATTTATCTATAGAGTCGGTTAGGGTTTTTGTAACTTCCTAATAAGGCCTGATATTTACCACTTTTGTTCCATGATATAAGCTGTATTTAGGTTTTATTATATGTGTTTAGAGTATGTCTTAGAGTATTTCGGGTGAAAACCCATTAGCTTTAGGATTTAGATTTCATAAACCCACTAGGGGTTGGTTTTATCTTTTCATAAACCCACGAAAGGTTGGTTTTATCTTTTCATAAACCCACTAGGGGTTGGATTTATCTATAGAGTGGGTTAAGGTTTTTGTAGTTTCCTCATAAGGCCTGATATTTACCACTATTGTGCTACGATATAAGCACTATTTAGGTTCTATTATACGCGTTTAGAGTATGTCTTAGAGTATTTCGGGTGAAAACCCATTAGCTTTAGGATTTAGATTTCATAAACCCACTAGGGTTTGGTTTTATCTTTTCATAAACCCACTAAGGGTTGGTTTTATCCTTTTCATAAACCCAGTAGGGGTTGGATTTATCTATAGAGTCGGTTAGGGTTTTTAAAGTTTCCTGATAAGGCCTGATATTTACCACTATTGTGCCATGATATAAGCTCTATTTTGGTTCTATTATATGTGTTTATAGTATGTCTTAGAGTATTTCGGGTGATAACCCATTTGTTTTAGGATTTAGATTTCACAAACTCACTAGTGGTTGGTTTGATCTTTTCATAAACCCACTAAGGATTGGTTTTATCTTTTCATAAACCCACTAGAGGTTGGATTTATCTATAGATTTGGTTAGGGTTTTTGTATTTTCCTGATAAGGCCTAATATTTACCACTACTGTGCCACAATATATGCTCTATTTAGGTTCTATTATATGTGTTTAGAATATGTCGTAGAGTATTTCGGGTGAAATCCCATTAGCTTTAGAATTTAGATTTCATAAACCCACTAGGGGTTGGTTATATATTTTTATAAACCCACTAAGGGTTGGTTTTATCTTTTCATAAACCCACTAGGGGTTGGATTTATCTATAGAGTCGGTTAGGGTTTTTGTAATTTCCTGATAAGGCCTGATATTTACCACTATTGTGCCATGATATAAGCTCTATCTAGGTTCTATTATACGTGTTTTGAGTATGTATTAGAGTATTTCAGGTGAAAACCCATTAGCTTAAGGATTTAGATTTCATAAACCCACTAGGTGTTGGTTTAATCTTTTCATAAACCAAATAAGGGTTGGTTTTATATTTTCCGTAAACCCACTAGGGGTTGGATTATCTATAGAGTTGGTTAGGGTTATAAGGCCTGATATTTACCACTATTGTGCCATGACATAAGCTCTATTTAGGTTTTATTATATGTGTTTTGAGTATGTCATAGAATATTTCGAGTGAAAACCAATTAGCTTTAGGATTTTAATTTTATAAGCCCACTAGGAGTTGGTTTTATCTTTTCATAAACCCACTAAGGGTTGGTTTTATCTTTTCATTAACCCACTAGGGTTGGATTTATCTATAGAGTCGGTTAAGGTTTTTGTAGTTTCCTCATAAGGCCTGATATTTACCACTATTGTGCTATGATATAAGCTCTATTTAGGTTCTATTATATGTGTTTAGAGTATGTCTTAGAGTATTTCGGGTGAAAACCCATTAGCTTTAGGAATTAGATTTCATAAACACACTAGGGATTGGTTTTATCTTTTTATAAACCCACTAGGGTTGGTTTTGTCTTTTCATAAACCCACTAGGGGTTTGATTTATCTATAGAGTCGGTTAGGGTTTTTGTAACTTCCTGATAAGGCCTGATATTTACCACTTTTGTGCCATGATATAAGCTGTATTTAGGTTTTATTATATGTGTTTAGAGTATGTCTTAGAGTATTTCGGGTGAAAACCCATTAGCTTTGGGATTTAGATTTCATAAACCCACTAGGGGTTGGTTTTATCTTTTCATAAACCCACGAAAGGTTGGTTTTATCTTTTCATAAACCCACTAGGGGTTGGATTTATCTATAGAGTCGGTTAAGGTTTTTGTAGTTTCCTCATAAGGCCTGATATTTACCACTATTGTGCTATGATATAAGCACTATTTAGGTTCTATTATATATGTTTATAGTATGTCTTAGAGTATTTCGGGTGAAAACCCATTAGCTTTAGAATTTAGATTTCATAAACCCACTAGGGGTTGGTTATATATTTTTATAAACCCACTAAGGGTTGGTTTTATCCTTTCATAAACCCACTAGGAGTTGGATTTATCTATTGAGTCGGTTAAGTTTTTTGTAGTTTCCTCATAAGGCCTGATATTTACCACTATTGTGCCATGATATAAGCTCTACTTAGGTTCTATTATATGTGTTTATAGTATGTCTTAGCGTATTTCGGGTGATAAAACATTTGTTTTAGGATTTAGATTTCATAAACTACCTAGGGGTTGGTTTTATCTTTCCATAAACCCACTAAGGGTTGGTTTTATCTTTTCATAAACCCACTAGAAGTTTTTGCAGTTTCCTCATAAGGCCTCATATTTACCACTATTGTGCCATGATATAAGCTCTATTTAGGTTTTATTATATGTGTTTAGAGTATGTCTTAGAGTATTTCGGGTGAAAACCCATTAGCTTTAGGATTTAGATTTCATAAACCCACTTGGGGTTCGTTTTATCTTTTCATAAACCCACTTAAGGTTGGTTTTTTCTTTTCATAAAACCACTAGGGGTTGGATTTATCTATAGAGTCGATTAGGGTTTTTGTAGTTTCCTGATAAGGCCTGATATTTACCACTATTGTGCCATGATATAAGCTCTATCTAGGTTCTATTATACGTGTTTTGAGTATGTATTAGCGTATTTCAGGTGAAACCCCATTAGCTTTAGGATTTAGATTTCATAAACCCACTAGGGGTTGGTTTTATCTTTTCATAAATCTACTAAGGGTTGGTTTTATCTTTTCATAAACCCACTAGGGTTTGGATTTATCTATAAAGTCGGTTAGGGTTTTTGAAGTTTCTGGATAAGGCCAGGTAATTACCATTATTGTGCCATGATATAAGCTCTATTTAGGTTTTAGTATTTGTGTTTAGAGTATGTCTTAGAGTATTTCGGGTGAAAACCCATTAGTTTTAGGATTTAGATTTCATAAACCCAGTAGGTGTTGGTTTTATCTTTTCATAAACTCCCTAAGGGTTGGTTTTATCTTTTCCATAAACCCACTAGGGGTTGGATTTATCTGTAGAGTCGGTTAGGGTTATAAGGCCTGATAATTACCACTATTGTGCCATGACATAAGCTCTATTTAGGCTTTATTATATGTGTTTAGAGTATGTCTTAGAATATTTCGGGTGAAAACCCATTAGCTTTAGGATTTAGATTTCATAAACCCACTAGGGGTTGGTTTTATCTTTTCATAAACCCACTAATGGTTGGTTTTATCTTTTCATAAACCCACTAGTGGGTTGGATTTATCTACATAGTCGGTTAGGGTTTTTGTAGTTTCCTGATAAGGCCTGATATTTACCACTATTGTGCCATGATATAAGCTCTACATAGGTTCTATTATATGCGTTCAGAGTATGTCTTAGAGTATTTCGGGTGAAAACCCATTAGCTTTAGGATTTAGATTTCATAAATCCACTAGGGGTTTGGTTTATCTTTTCATAGACCCACTAAAGGTTGATTTTATCTTTTCATAAACCCACTAGGGGTTGGATTTATCTATAGAGTCGGTTAAGGTTTTTGTAGTTTCCTCATAAGGCCTGATATTTAACACTATTGTGCCATGATATAAGCTCTATTTTGGTTCTATTATATGTTTTTATAGTATGTCTTAGAGTATTTCGGGTGATAACCCATTTGTTTTAGGATTTAGATTTCACAAACTCACTAGTGGTTGGTTTGATCTTTTCATAAACCCACTAAGGATTGGTTTTATCTTTTCATAAACCCACTAGGGGTTGGATTTATCTATAGATTTGGTTAGGGTTTTTGTATTTTCCTGATAAGGCCTAATATTTACCACTACTGTGCTACAATATAAGCTCTATTTAGGTTCTATTATATGTGTTTAGAATATGTCTTAGAGTATTTCGGTTGAAATCCCATTAGCTTTAGAATTTAGATTTCATAAACCCACTAGGGGTTGGTTATATATTCTTATAAACCCACTAAGGGTTGGTTTTATCTTTTCATAAACCCACTAGGGGTTTGATTTATCTATAGAGTCGGTTCGGGGTTTTTTTGTTTCCTGATAAGGCCTGATATTTACCACTATTGTGCATTGATATAAGCTCTATTTAGGTTTTATTATATGTTTTTAGAGTATGTCATAGAGTATTTTGGGTGAAAACCCATTAGTTTTAGGATTTAGATTTCATAAACCCACTAGGTGTTGGTTTTATCTTTTCATAAACCAACTAAGGGTTGGTTTTATATTTTCCGTAAACCCACTAGGGGTTGGATTTATCTATAGAGTCGGTTAGGGTTATAAGGCCTGATATTTACCACTATTGTCCCATGACATAAGCTCTATTTAGGTTTTATTATATGTGTTTTGAGTATGTCATAGAATATTTCGAGTGAAAACCAATTAGCTTTAGGATTTTAATTTCATAAGCCCACTAGGAGTTGGTTTTATCTTTTCATAAACCCACTAAGGGTTGGTTTTATCTTTTCATAAACCCACTAGGGTTGGATTTATCTATAGAGTCGGTTAAGGTTTTTGTAGTTTCCTCATAAGGCCTGATATTTACCACTATTGTGCTATGATATAAGCTCTATTTAGGTTCTATTATATGTGTTTAGAGTATGTCTTAGAGTATTTCGGGTGAAAACCCATTAGCTTTAGGAATTAGATTTCATAAACACACTAGGGATTGGTTTTATCTTTTCATAAACCCACTAGGGTTGGTTTTATCTTTTCATAAACCCACTAGGGGTTGGATTTATCTATAGAGTCGGTTAGGGTTTTTGTAACTTCCTGATAAGGCCTGATATTTACCACTTTTGTGCCATGATATAATCTGTATTTAGGTTTTATTATATGTGTTTAGAGTATGTCTTAGAGTATTTCGGGTGAAAACCCATTAGCTTTAGGATTTAGATTTCATAAACCCACTAGGGGTTGGTTTTATCTTTTCATAAACCCACGAAAGGTTGGTTTTATCTTTTCATAAACCCACTAGGGGTTGGATATATCTATAGAGTTGGTTAGGGTTTTTGTAGTTTCCTGATAAGGCCTGATATTTACAACTATTGTGCCATGATATAAGCTCTATTTAGGTTCTATTATATGTATTTAGAGTATGTCTTAGAGTATTTCGGGTGAAAACCCATTAGATTTAGAATTTAGATTTCATAAACCCACTAGGGGTTGGTTATATATTTTTATAAACCCACTAAGGGTTGGTTTTATCTTTTCATAAACCCACTAGGGGTTGGATTTATCTATAGAGTCGGTTAAGGTTTTTGTAGTTTCCTCATAAGGCCTGATATTTACCACTATTGTGCTATGATATAAGCACTATTTAGGTTCTATTATATATGTTTATAGTATGTCTTAGAGTATTTCGGGTGAAAACCCATTAGCTTTAGAATTTAGATTTCATAAACCCACTAGGGGTTGGTTATATATTTTTATAAACCCACTAAGGGTTGGTTTTATCCTTTCATAAACCCACTAGGAGTTGGATTTATCTATAGAGTCGGTTAAGTTTTTTGTAGTTTCCTCATAAGGCCTGATATTTACCACTATTGTGCCATGATAAAAGTTCTACTTAGGTTCTATTATATGTGTTTATAGTATGTCTTAGAGTATTTCGGGTGATAAACCATTTGTTTTAGGATTTAGATTTCATAAACTACCTAGGGGTTGGTTTTATCTTTCCATAAACCCACTAAGGGTTGGTTTTATCTTTTCATAAACCCACTAGGGGTTGGATTTATATATAGAGTCGGTTGAGGTTTTTGCAGTTTCCTCATAAGGCCTCATATTAACCACTATTGTGCCATGATATAAGCTCTATTTAGGTTTTATTATATGTGTTTAGAGTATGTCTTAGAGTATTTCGGGTGAAAACCCATTAGCTTTAGGATTTAGATTTCATAAACCCACTTGGGGTTCGTTTTATCTTTTCATAAACCCACTTAAGATTGGTTTTTTCTTTTCATAAACCCACTAGGGGTTGGATTTATCTATAGATTCGACTAGGATTTTTGTAGTTTCCTGTTAAGGCCTGATATTTACCACTATTGTGCCATAATATAAGCTCTATCTAGGTTCTATTATACGTGTTTTGAGTATTTATTAGCGTATTTCAGGTCAAACCCAATTAGCTTTAGGATTTAGATTTCATAAACCCACTAGGGGTTGGTTTTATCTTTTCATAAATCTACTAAGGGTTGGTTTTATCTTTTCATAAACCCACTAGGGGTTGGATTTATCTATAAAGTCGGTTAGGGTTTTTGTAATTTCCTGATAAGGCCTGATATTTTCCACTTTTGTGCCATGATATAAGCTCTATTTGGGTTTTATTATATGTGTTTAGAGTATGTCTTAGAGTATTTCGGGTGAAAACCCATTAGTTTTAGGATTTAAATTTCATAAACCCACTAGGGGTTGGTTTTATCTTTTCATAAACCCACTAAGGTTGGTTTTATCTTTTCATAAACCCACTAAGGGTTGGTTTTATACTTTTCATAAACCCAGTAGGGGTTGGATTTATCTATAGAGTCGGTTAGGGTTTTTGAAGTTTCCGGATATGGCCAGGTAATTACCATTATCGTGCCATTATATGAGCTCTATTTAGGTTTTAGTATTTGTGTTTAGAGTATGTCTTAGAGTATTTCGGGTGAAAACCCATTAATTTTAGGATTTAGATTTCATAAACCCAGTAGGTGTTGGTTTAATCTTTTCATAAACTCCTTGAGGGTTGGTTTTATCTTTTCCATAAACCCACTAGGGGTTGGATTTATCTGTAGAGTCGGTTAGGGTTATAAGGCCTGATAATTACCACTATTATGCCATGACATAAGCTCTATTTAGGCTTTATTATATGTGTTTAGAGTATGTCTTAGAATATTTCGGGTGAAAACCCATTAGCTTTAGGATTTAGATTTCATAAACCCACTAGGGGTTGGTTTTATCTTTTCATAAACCCACTAAAGGTTGGTTTTATCTTTTCATAAACCCACTAGTGGGTTGGATTTATCTATAGAGTCGGTTAAGGTTTTTGTAGTTTCCTCATAAGGCCTGATATTTACCACTATTGTGCTATGATATAAGCTCTATTTAGGTTCTATTATATGTGTTTAGAGTATGTCTTAGAGTATTTCGGTTGAAAACCCATTAGCTTTAGGAATTAGATTTCATAAACACACTAGGGATTGGTTTTATCTTTTCATAAACCCACTAAGGGTTGGTTTTATCTTTTCATAAACCCACTAGGGGTTGGATTTATCTATAGAGTCGATTATGGTTTTTGTTGTTTCCTGATAAGGCCCAATATTTACCACTATTGTGCCATTATATAAGCTCTACATAGGTTCTATTATATGTGTTTTTAGTATGTATTAGAGTATTTCAGGTGAAAACCCATTAGCTTTAGGATATAGATTTCATAAACCCACTAGGTGTTGGTTTTATCTTTTCATAGACCCACTAAGGGTTAGTTTTATCTTTTCCATAAACCCACTAGGGGTTGGTTTTATCTTTTCCATAAACCCACTAGGGGTTGGATTTATCTTTTCATAAACCCACTAAAGGTTGGTTTTATCTTTTCATAAACCCACTAGGGGTTGGATTTATCTATAGAGTCAGTTAGGGTTTTTGTAGTTTCTTGATAAAGCCTGATATTTACAATTATTGTGTCATGATATAAGCTCTATTTAGGTTCTATTATACGTGTTTTGAGTATGTATTAGAGTATTTCAGGTGAAAACCCATTAGCTTTAGGATTTATTTTCATAAACCCACTAGGTGTTGGTTTTATCTTTTCATAAGCCCACTAAAGGTTGGTTTTATCTTTTCATAAACCCACTAGGGGTTGGATTTATCTATAGAGTCGGTTAAGGTTTTTGTAGGTTCCTCATAAGGCCTGATATTTACCACTATTGTGCCATGATATAAGCTCTATTTAGGTTATATTATATGTGTTTAGAGTATGTCTTAGAGTATTTCGGGTGAAAACCCTAAAGCTTTAGGATTTAGATTTCATAAACACACTAGGGGTTGGTTTTATCTTTTCATAAACCCACTAGGGTTGGTTTTATCTTTTCATAAACCCACTAGGGGTTGGATTTATCTATAGAGTCGGTTAGGGTTTTTGTAATTTCCTGATAAGGCCTGATATTTACCACTTTTGTGTCATGATATAAGATCTATATAGGTTTTATTATATGTGTTTAGAGTATGTCTTAGAGTATTTCGGGTGAAAACCCATTAGCTTTAGGATTTAGATTTCATAAACCCACTAGGGGTTGGTTTTATCTTTTCATAACCCACTAAAGGTTGGTTTTTATCTTTTCATAAACCCACTAGGGGTAGGATTTATCTATAGAGTCGGTTAGGGTTTTTGTAGTTTCCTGATAAGGCCTAATATTTACAACAATTGTGCCATGATATAAGCTCTATCTAGGTTCTATTATACGTGTTATGAGTATGTATTAGAGTATTTCAGGTGAAAACCCATTAGCTTTAGGATTTAGATTTCATAAACCCACTAGGTATTGGTTTTATCTTTTCATAAACCCACTATAGGTTGGTTTTATCTTTTCATAAACCCACTAGGGGTTGGAGTTGTCCATAGAGTCGGTAAGGGTTTTTGTAATTTCCTGATAAGGCCTGATATTTACCACTATTGTGCCATGATATAAGCTCTATTTAGGTTCTATTATATGTGTTTAGAGTATGTCTTAGAGTATTTCGGGTGTAAACCCATTAGCTTTAGGATTTAGATTTCATAAACCCACTAGGGGTTGGTTTTATCTTTTCATAAACCCACTAAGGGTTGGTTTTATCTTTTCATAAACCCACTAGAGGTTGGATATAGCTATAGAGTTGGTGAGGGTTTTTGTTGTTTCCTGATAAGGCCTGATATTTACCACTATTGTTCCATTATATAAGCTCTATATAGGTTCTATTATACGTGTTTTGAGTATATATTAGAGTATTTCAGGTGAAAACCCATTAGCTTTAGGATTTAGATTTCATAAACCCACTAGGTGTTGGTTTTATCTTTTCATAAACCCACTAAGGGTTGGTTTTATCTTTTCATAAACCCACTAGGGGTTGGAGTTATCCATAGAGTTGGTAAGGGTTTTTGTAATTTCCTTATAAGGCCTGATATTTACCACTATTGTGCCATGATATAAGCTCTATTTATGTTCTATTATATGTGTTTAGAGTATGTCTTAGAGTATTTCGGGTGTAAACCCATTAGCTTTAGGATTTAGATTTCATAAACCCACTAGGGGTTGGTTTTATCTTTTCATAAACCCACTAGGGGTTGGATTTATCTATAGTGTCAGTTAGGGTTTTTGTAGTTTCTTGATAAAGCCTGATATTTACAATTATTGTGTCATGATATACGCTCTATTTAGGTTCTATTATACGTGTTTTGAGTATGTATTAGAGTATTTCAGGTGAAAACCCATTAGCTTTAAGATTTAGTTTTCATAAACCCACTAGGTGTTGGTTTTATCTTTTCATAAACCCACTAAAGGTTGGTTTTATCTTTTCATAAAACCACTATGGGTTGGATTTATCTATAGAGTCGGTTAAGGTTTTTGTAGGTTCCTCATAAGGCCTGATATTTACCACTATTGTGCCATGATATAAGCTCTATTTAGGTTATATTATATGTGTTTAGAGTATGTCTTAGAGTATTTCGGGTGAAAACCCTAAAGCTTTAGGATTTAGATTTCATAAACACACTAGGGGTTGGTTTTATCTTTTCATAAACCCACTAGGGTTGGTTTTATCTTTTCATAAACCCACTAGGGGTTGGATTTATCTATAGAGTCGGTTAGGGTTTTTGTAATTTCCTGATAAGGCCTGATATTTACCACTTTTGTGTCATGATATAAGCTCTATTTAGGTTTTATTATATGTGTTTAGAGTATGTCTTAGAGTATTTCGGGTGAAAACCCATTAGCTTTAGGATTTAGATTTCATATACCCACTAGGGGTTGGTTTTATCTTTTCATAAACCCACTAAAGGTTGGTTTTTTCTTTTCATAAACCCACTAGGGGTAGGATTTATCTATAGAGTCGGTTAGGGTTTTTGTAGTTTCCTGATAAGGCCTAATATTTACAACAATTGTGCCATGATATAAGCTCTATCTAGGTTCTATTATACGTGTTTTGAGTATGTATTAGAGTATTTCAGGTGAAAACCCATTAGCTTTAGGATTTAGATTTCATAAACCCACTAGGTGTTGGTTTTATCTTTTCATAAACCCACTAAGGGTTGGTTTTAACTTTTCATAAACCACTAGGGGTTGGAGTTATCCATAGAGTCGGTAAGGGTTTTTGTAATTTCCTGATAAGGCCTGATATTTACCACTATTGTGCCATGATATAAGCTCTATTTAGGTTCTATTATATTTGTTTAGCGTATGTCTTAGAGTATTTCGGGTGTAAACCCATTAGCTTTAGGATTTAGATTTCATAAACCCACTAGGGGTTGGTTTTATCTTTTCATAAACCCACTAAGGTTGGTTTTATCTTTTCATAAACCCACTAGGGGTTGGATTTATCTATAGAGTCGGTTAGGGTTTTTTTGTAGTTTCCTGATAAGGCCTGATATTTACCAACTATTGTGCCATGATATAAGCTCTATTTAGGTTCTATTATATGTGTTTTAGAGTATGTCTTAGAGTATTTCGGGTGAAAACCCATTAGCTTTAGGATTTAGATTTCATAAACCCACTAGGTGTTGGTTTTATCTTTCATAAACCCACTAAGGGTTGGTTTTATCTTTTCATAAACCCACTAGGGGTTGGATTTATCTATAGAGGTCGGTTAGGGTTTTTGTAGTTTCCTGATAAGGCTTGATATTTACCACTATTGTGGCCATGATATAAGCTCTATTTAGGTTCTATTATATGTGTTTAGAGTATGTCTTAGAGTATTTCGGGTGAAAACCCATTAGCTTTAGGATTTAGATTTCATAAACCCACTAGGGGTTGATTTTATCTTTTCATAAACCCACTAAGGGTTGGTTTTATCCTTTTCATAAACCCAGTAGGGGTTGGATTTATCTATAAAGTCGGTTAGGGTTTTTGTAGTTTCCGGATAAGGCCTGATAATTACCACTATTGTGCAATGATATAAGCTTAATAGGTTTTATTATATGTGTTTAGAGTATGTCTTAGAGTATTTCGGGTGAAAACCGATTAGTTTTAGGATTTAGATTTCATAAACCCACTAGGGGTTGGTTTTATCTTTTCATAAACCCACTAAGGGTTGGTTTTATCTTTTCATAAACCCACTAGGGGTTGGATTTATCTATAGATTCGGTTAGGGTTTTTATAATTTCCTGATAAGACCTGATATTTCCCACTATTGTGCCATGATATAAGCTCTATCTAGTTTCTATTATACGTGTTTTGAGTATGTATTAGAGTATTTCAGGTGAAGACCCATTAGCCTTAGGATTTAGGTTTCATAAACCCACTAGGGGTTGGTTTTATCTTTTCAAAAACCCACTAAGGGTTGGTTTTATCTTTTCATAAAACCCGTAAGGGTTGGTTTTATCTTTTCCACTAGGGGTTGGATTTATCAATAGAGTCGGTTAAGGTTTTTGTAGTTTCCTCATAAGGCCTGATATTTACTACTATTGAGCCATGATAAAAGCTCTATTTAGGTTTTATTATATGTGTTTAGAGTATGTCTTAGAGTATTTCGGGTTAAAACTCATTAGCTTTACGATTTTGACTTCATAAACCCACTAGGGGTTCGTTTTATCTTTTCATAAACCCACTAAGGGTTGGTTTTATCCTTTTCATAAACCCAGTAAGGGTTGGATTTATCTATAAAGTCGGTTAGGGTTTTTGTAGTTTCCGGATAAGGCCTGATAAATACCACTATTGTGCCATGATATAAGCTCTATTTAGGTTTTACTATATGTGTTTAGAGTATGTCTTAGAGTATTTCGGGTGAAAACCCATTAGTTTTAGGATTTAGATTTCATAAACCAACTAGGGGTTGGTTTTATCTTTTCATAAACCCACTAAGGGTTGGATTTATCTATAGAGTCGGTTAGGGTTTTTGTAATTTCCTAATAAGCCCTGATATTTAACACTATTGTGCCATGATATAAGCTCTATCTGGGTTCTATTATACGTGTTTTGAGTATGTATTATAGTATTTCAGGTGAAAACCCATTAGCTTTAGGATATAGATTTCATAAACCCACTAGGGGTTGGTTTTATCTTTTTCATAAACCCACTAAGTGTTGGTTTTAATCTTTTCATAAACCCACTAGGGGATGGATTTATGTATAGAGTCGGTTAGGGTTTTTGTAATTTCCTGATAAGGCCTGATATTTACCACTATTGTGCCACGATATAAGCTCTATTTACGTTCTATTATATTTGTTTTGAGTATGTATTAGAGTATTTCAGGTGAAAACCCATTAGCTTTAGGATATAGATTTCATAAACCCACTAGGTGTTGGTTTTATCTTTTCATAAACCCACTAAGGGTTGGTTTTATCTTTTCATAAACCCACTAGGGGTTGGAGTTATCCATAGAGTCGGTAAGGGTTTTTGTAATTTCCTGATAAGGCCTGATATTTACCACTATTGTGCCATGATATAAGCTCTATTTAGGTTCTATTATATTTGTTTAGCGTATGTCTTAGAGTATTTCGTGTGTAAACCCATTAGCTTTAGGATTTAGATTTCATAAACCCACTAGGGGTTGGTTTTATCTTTTCATAAACCCACTAAGGGTTGGTTTTATCTTCTCATAAACCCACTAGAGGTTGGATTTAGCTATAGAGTTGGTGAGGGTTTTTGTTGTTTCCTGATAAGGCCTGATATTTACCACTATTGTTCCATTATATAAACTCTATCTAGGTTCTATTATACGTGTTTTGAGTATATATTAGAGTATTTCAGGTGAAAACCCATTAGCTTTAGGATATAGATTTGATAAACCCACTAGGGGTTGGTTTTATCTTTTCATAAACCCACTAAGGGTTGGTTTTATCTTTTCATAAACCCACTAAGGGTTGGTTTTTATTTTTCATAAACCCACTAGGGGTTGTATTTATCTATAGAGTCGATTAAGGTTTTTGTAGTCTCCTCATAAGGCCTGATATTTACTACTATTGAGCCATGATATAAGCTCTATTTAGGTTCTATTATATGTGTTTACAGTATGTCTTAGAGTATTTCGGGTGAAAACTCATTAGCTTTAGGATTTAGATTTCATAAACCCACTAGGGGTTGATTTTATCTTTTCATAAACCCACTAAGGGTTGGTTTTATCCTTTTCATAAACCCAGTAGGGGTTGGATTTATCTATAAAGTCGGTTAGGGTTTTTGTAGTTTCCGGATAAGGCCTGATAATTACCACTATTGTGCAATGATATAAGCTTTAAATAGGTTTTATTATATGTGTTTAGAGTATGTCTTAGAGTATTTCGGGTGAAAACCGATTAGTTTTAGGATTTAGATTTCATAAACCCACTAGGGGTTGGTTTTATCTTTTCATAAACCCACTAAGGGTTGGTTTTATCTTTTCATAAACCCACTAGGGGTTGGAGTTATCCATAGAGTCGGTAAGGGTTTTTGTAATTTCCTGATAAGGCCTGATATTTACCACTATTGTGCCATGATATAAGCTCTAAGGTTCTATTATATGTGTTTAGAGTATGTCTTAGAGTATTTCGGGTGTAAACCCATTAGCTTTAGGATTTAGATTTCATAAACCCACTAGGGGTTGGTTTTATCTTTTCATAAACCCACTAAGGGTTGGTTTTATCTTTTCATAAACCCACTACGGGTTGGTTTTATCTTTTCATAAAGCCACTAGGGGTTGGATTTATCTATAGAGTCGATTAAGGTTTTTGTAGTTTCCTCGTAAGGCCTGATATTTACTACTATTGAGCGATGATATAAGCTCTATTTAGGTTCTATTATATGTGTTTAGAGTATGTCTTAGAGTATTTCAGGTGAAAACCCATTAGCTTTAGGATTTAGATTTCATAAACCCACTAGGGGTTGGTTTTATCTTTTCATAAACCCACTAAGGGTTGGTTTTATCCTTTTCATAAACCCAGTAGGGGTTGGATTTATCTATAAAGTCGGTTAGGGTTTTTGTAGTTTCCGGATAAGGCCTGATAATTACCACTATTGTGCCATGATATAAGTCTAATTAGGTTTATTATATGTGTTTAGAGTATGTCTTAGAGTATTTCGGGTGAAAACCGATTAGTTTTAGGATTTAGATTTCATAAACCCACTAGGGGTTGGTTTTATCTTTTCATAAACCCACTAAGGGTTGGTTTTATCTTTTCATAAACCCACTAGGGGTTAGATTTATCTATAGAGTCGGTTAGGGTTTTTGTATTTCCTGATAAGGCCTGATATTTACCACTATTCTGCCATGATATAAGCTCTATTTAGTTCTATTATACGTGTTTTTAGTATGTATTAGAGTATTTCAGGTGAAGACCCATTAGCCTTAGGATTTAGATTCATAAACCCACTAGGGGTTGGTTTTATCTTTCAAAAACCCACTAAGGGTTGGTTTTATCTTTTCATAAACCCACTAGGGTTTGGTTTTATCTGTTCACTAGGGGTTGGATTTATCAATAGAGTCGGTTAAGGTTTTTGTAGTTTCCTCATAAGGCCTGATATTTACTACTATTGAGCCATGATAAAAGCTCTATTTAGGTTCTATTATATGTGTTTAGAGTATGTCTTAGAGTATTTCGGGTTAAAACTCATTAGCTTTAGGATTTTGACTTCATAAACCCACTAGGGGTTCGTTTTATCTTTTCATAAACCCACTAAGGGTTGGTTTTATTCCTTTTCATAAACCCAGTAAGGGTTGGATTTAATCTATAAAGTCGGTTAGGGTTTTTGTAGTTTCCGGATAAGGCCTGATAATACCACTATTGTGC